>VZRL01000950.1:1771321-1900967 GCA_013397895.1 Origma solitaria | reverse complement strand
CCGCAGGGTCCGGGCTCCGCATGCCGGCGGGATGTGCGCACGCCGCCCCCGGCAGCCCTGCCCCGGGCGCGGAGCGAGCTCCTCCCGGCCCTGCTGCGCGCTATCTGCGCGCGAGGGAAGCCGGCGTGTCTGCAGAAGCAGTTGTTCTGTTGACTTAGTCCTGCGAATTGTTTTTCACGGGCATCCCTCCGCACACAACTGATCCTGGTGAAGTCGCTGTTAATGCCAAAACGCAGTTCTCAGGGTCAGGTCCGGAACCCTTTCTCAGTGATTCAAAATGGACAAAGTCTTAAACAGCTCTTTTAATTATTAGTTAAGTAGATGAGATTTACAAAGAATCTCCCTACTTCTCCAAATTATGAATGGTATCTTTTTACATATAAACTAAAAGGAAACTTGCTGTTTCATAAAGATAATTCTCACAGTCATTAAAAATGTGCTTTCCTCCTCTGGCTGGTCATTATATTTCTGTTTATGAAAATCACATCTCCCTTGAGATCCTTGTAGTTCAACTAGGCGAGATAAAAGAGAGTGTGTAGTAGATTCAGAACAAGAAAAAATGAAGACTTCTGAGAATTTAACTCAAGAAACTACTAGTCAAACTATGTAGAGTTTGACCCAGATGGGCCTGGTCCAAAAACTTCAAGGCCACATCTGTGCTTTCAAATCCATACGTTTCAAGCACAGGGAGGAAGGAGTTAGACTTGGGAGCTCATCTGAAAAAAAGATTCAAAGCATATGTAGTAACACTTCTGCAGGGAATTTGGGACCGGGAGAGGAGGGTCAGACTTGGAGCTCGTTTTTAGAAGGAATTCCAAAGCACATGGATGTGGTGAAGGTCTGGTATGAAACAACTGCGCAGAACAGCCAATGCAATGCCATTAAATGGACCATTTCAAACCAAATTGTTCTTTGGATGATTGCAAAGTCACTTCTCACATTATTCCAACTATTTATCTGTCTAGCAGAGAAAGCCCTTGCATTGTGAAATGCAGCCATTGCAACAGCATCAATTGCTTGTCAAAAAGCTAATAACATGCATATTTTGTGAATTTGTTTTTTACGTATTTTAATAATTTATTTGGCCCATTTTTTATGTTGTGTACTTAAAGTGGCATATTTGTTCCTTTGAAGATTGTCTCTTGTTTTGGGGAGGTGAAAGAGGCAAATAAATTGATTTAGATGAAGCAGGTTCATTGGGGCATAAGCCTCACCTAGACTATGAAAACTTGTAAAAACTCTCTAATCCATATTAAGAAATTCAAAATCCTAATACATCAGATTGGCATATATGCAAGTACCCTTTTAAAACTTCATCAGCAAATGTTTTATTCGGAATATCACTTATCTTCATTGTTTATGAGAAACAGAGAACAGCTTGGTGTAAGTGACCCCAAATGGGATGGGTCTATCCATTCATCTCATGAAATGGTGCCTCCATCATTCAGCTCTTCGGAATAAAACGAGGCCTTAGAAATGTCACGAGTTCAGCAGGTCTGAACAAGAGGCTCTCGCTTTCACAGCAGATTACAGAGGTCCACTTGTGTCAAGGAACTTGCGTTCATGGCACAGTCACTCTTGTGCACAACTGCCTTCACATACGCAACATTTGTTAGAGCTTAAAGCAAGCCCTTTCTAATTACAGTCAATGACATACCCTGCAAAACCAAGGTTTTCACAGGAGAGCAAATCTGACAAAAGTATCCCAAATGTCAATAATTGACTCCATGTACAATGGGATTTATGAGTGTACTGCTTGGGCACAGGAGTAACACAATTACAAGTTGGTTACGTTATTCTGGGTATGAATCACAATTACAGCTAATTCTTCCTCCACCCGGGAAAAAGAAAATTTGACCTACTCTTGAAGTGACAAGACTTGCGATTCTTAGCATGGTTTTGCTCAGACAAATTCCAGTTGATTTCAGGAGGATTTAGCATGGTGTAACAAGTAAACAGGACCCTCAAGATTTGACTCAGTAGAATTATAATGATCCTCAGACTACAGGGACCTCAAGGCACACAAAGTGTTTTGGTTTTCCTTCCATGGGGCCAGAAGTGTGTTAAGTAGTGTCGTCTAGCAAAATATCACAGTAAAGTACACCATTCAAAAAACAGTACCAATGATTAAAGGATCTCTCATTCAACCCACTGACCTCAGTGGAATTCTTAAAGTTAGAAAGGTATGATGTAGAGTATTATTCATTGCCCTTTCATTAGCGTTGACTACACCCTACTTCAGAAGATGGAAAACCTTTTTGAACCTTGCTATAGTATAAAGCAGTTGATGATAGGAAATGCATCTTAGCCAAGGAACAAGTGAATAAGACTATTCTATGAATTAATTTTCAATATTCAATAGCATAGCAAAATTAATGACAATAGCTGCAATAGCAAGAGTTACCTGATAGATGAAAGCATCACACTGATTTTCCTGCCTGGGTAATGGTAAGATACTGCTTTCCAGTTCTTCTGCTTTATCTCCTTCCTTTTCTTCCCCTCTCCTGCCATGTTCCCTCCAGCCAGAGATGGAAGAAATCTGGTATTGGCCTCCCACAGTTTCAGGTGGGTGCTGTTCTCTGCCACCTGGAAGTGGCATGCTGGTCATGCCTAGACCACCTCCAGAATAAGTGAGAGTTGATATGTGTTTTTTAAAGTGGAAAAACGCCATGTAATTCTAAAAATTAAAAAAAAAAAAAAGGCACACAGAAGCAATGAAGTGCAAATTGTGTGGCTCCTGCTCTGCATTAAACAATCTAAGTTTATACTGAACAGAAGTGTTTTAAGAAAAGGTTGCTCAGTTGTGAAGGAAAAACATAATGTTTTTCATGTTTCTAAAGATGCTTCTGGTGCTCTCAGGAGCATTGCCAGGGACAACATGGATCATATCTAAGCTCTTAATATTTCCAGGATCCAGCTGATACAGAATTTTTAACCTCATCACTCTCAGAATCACAGATGGTCACAAACCACACTCAGACTCCATTTCAACCAAGTTCCAACCAAACCCTTTCACTCCATCAACAAAGAATTGCCCACAGCAATGATACCTCTTCAACAATTGCCTCAATCACTACCCTGCTGATGCACTCAGGGCCACAAACCCTTTTATGAACATTTATATTTTGGTTAGGTGACCACACGAGTGCTTTGACTGCTCATGCCCAACACATAAATGGGATGCCTGTTTTAGCTGTTTTAGCTTTTGGGCCTTTGTCTTTGTACCTCTAGTCAGCACTTTTGCCTTAGGCATTTTTGCAATCTGGGGTGTTAGCACCTCCTGGCTTTAGCAACTCTGCAGCCTTAGCTTATTGCCTCAAAGCTTTGGCATGAGTCTGCAGTGTGGCATCCTTTCAACTCCAAACATACTTGCTTCGCAGGTTTTCCTTGGGTTTTTCTTGGATGTCAGCAACTGCCCTGACCCTAGGGGAGGAAGAAAGACTGATCAGCAAGTTCAAGCAGTGTCTGTGCAGCAAAAAGATGTCTATCACAAATGAGCACATTCACTACATCACTTGCCAGATATTGCACATGCTCAGGTACCATGAGAAATTTTTCCAGGCCTTCTTCAATATTATTCTTATACATCTTCTGAGAGCCTGTGATGATTGGCTGGAGAAAACCCTGGTGAACTTCATAGCCCCAGAGTGTTATGCCACTGTGTCTCCATACTCCAGTGGATATAGTTTCCATTATTAAAGTATTTTCTCTTTCACCTCTCTTCAAAGTCAAGAACACCCATCAGGCAGAGATAGATGTTGAGTTTAAGGGCTGGTAGTTCAGGGGGACAAGTGCTGATTCAGTAGGTGAGCTGTTTTCCACAACAATCACCAGGAGACAGCCAGTTGTCCTTAGAACTGCCTCCACTAAAATACTCTTTTTCAGATAGCATCACATCTTCTTTTCATTGTAGTCAGGGAAATGAGTTTTGGAAGCCTTAAAATGGAAGAATCCTTGATGATGAGGATGAAGGTTCACGCCAGGTTAATCTTCACTCTCTCCATCTATTACTCTGAAAATCCACATCAGCAACTGCTGATACAGTAAAGGCCTGAGTTGAAATGTTTTGTTTTGTGCATTCCTTATTGTCACCTGTTAAATCCTGCAACTTCTCTCTTAAAGATCTTTGCATAGCTAACTCAGTAATCCAGATTTCAGCTCATCAGGAAAGCGGAAAGGTGGAAAAAACAGTTGATGCTGCCTAAAACGTGTGAGACTCTTGCTACCATGTCTCTCTATATATCTGAAGAAGCTGGTCCAGGGCTCTCCTAGCAATTTAGAAGCAATTTGCTTCTTCAGCATATTTTAGTGGGTGTTGGATCTAGAATGTTTGCTTGGGATCTGACTGGAGATTCAGAACAAATTCAAAGATCATACAAAATTAGCAGGAATTTTTGTGTCATAGTTTCCCCAAGGAAAGCACAGCTCCTATCCAAATAAAATGAACTTGCAGTTTATTTACAAATCCAAAACTATGGATGTCCTTCATAAAAGGGAATCCTTGAGATATTTTAAAGTGAGAATTTTCTGAGTTTCCTTTTTCCAGTGGATATTTTGCTGAGGTGAAATTTGCTAGCAACTGTAACAATATGCAGGGGAAGAGGAAAATAACTTTTTTCAACATCGTGTGTAGTGTGCTACACATAAAAAGAAAAGAAGCAAAGTAAAAAGTACTGCCATGACTTCAATAATCAGAACCTTTCCTTTAGCATCTAAGAAATGACAAGTAAGAAAGTTTTAATATAGGAGAGGATTTTTATTTGCATTTCTTAACAATAAGGGTGGTTTATACTCCACCTGGTGTCTTTTCTCATATCATCTTTTATGGGCTTCTCTCTGTGACAAGTACCTTTGTATAAAGGTTTCCTCCCCCCTTCTCCCCCTGCTCTGGTTCTAACTCTCTAGCAGGCTTCAGCATACAAACACAATGGGAGCATTGAAAGGAAGACAGTGGGACACCTCCTTTGATCTTGTGTTCTAATAACTTGTGTATGTTTGTGTCCAAAAACAATGTTCCAAGGCTGTGAGGGCTGCTGCTGCCGAAAAGAATACTCATCACAGGCGCGGTGGAATAGTTAAACTGTATTCAAGAGAGTAAAGTACTGGCCAATAATGTAAACAGCAGACTGTAAACTCTACTAAAATGCTTTGATGACTGAAGAGAGCCCCACTCCACAGCTGACAATTCAGACATCATAGGTCTGTTCAAAGCATGGCTCTGAGGGTCACCATTAAATCATACAATTCCCTATTACTTTTCATATCCATTCTAGAAGATACTCACCGCACATGGACAAAACAAACATGTCCTGCATTAAAGCAAATGGCTGCTGTCAGATAAGCCAGCAGAGCTCCTCCACTCTGCTGCTGCTTCCTCAGTGTTGTTGGGGTTTTTTAAACTACAAGAAGCTGGATTTCTGGTTTCATTTTTCATTTTGTAACCCACTGGTGCTTTTCTTTCTGAAAAAGGAAAAATTATGGCTGGGAAAACAATTGGCACGGGAACAAAGTGAGACCAGTCAGACCTTACACGCAGAGCACACTGCTTGTGTAAAGTCACTTCTGACAAAGTGGCAGCCCACAGCGAGGGGTGGAGGAAGGAGAAAGTTGCTTGATCACTGTCTTATTAGTTACAACTATGGCGCGGCAAAGTCTTACACTGTCACATGCTGACAAATCTGTGGCCTTTGGAAAGAAAATATAAGAATCAGGATCTGCACCTATATTTTGTATTTAGGTTCCATTTCTAGAGTCATTTCAGCATATTTGAAACTACAGAGTTTTACAGTCACCCAGGCCTGATTTCCAATATGATAGCATTTACTAAACTCTCATGAAACGTGAAAGGCTTGTATTCAATGTGTGGTGGTTCAGCACAGCGCTTCTTATGTTAATTTTCCTGGTTTGTTTTTTTTTTTTTTAAATAAGCATAAAGTTTATTGAAGATCTAAAGTAAACAGAATTGGTGCTGTGCTTACAAATAAATAAGTGTAAGAAGTGTTAACTTAATAGATATCTGAAAAGGATAAAAAATGTTAGTAAAACTATCTTTTAAGCTCTGTATGAATTATAACAATTCCAAAGTGTTTTGGTAAACACTCGTAACTGTATCATACTGGGAAAGAAAACTTTACTCTAAAAACTATGCCTGGACCACCATGTCACTGTGCAAACCTGGCGCCAGTGACTTGCACAAGTATTTTGTCATTCTGAAATAAACTTGGCTATAAAAGAATGCCTTCTTTTGAACATTAAGATACAGCAGAATAAACAATCAGGTTTATTTCCAAGTTGTTTACATGCTGAGTCATTGGTTACTACTGATTTTGCCCATGGGTACCCTGTGCACACCAAGGAGTGGTGCTGAGACAAAGCTTGTGGTGCAGCAGGAATACAGGGACTGACCCCTTAGGGATGAATTACACAAAACTACACCAAGAAAGATCCCATCTGTTAACACTGAGCGTGGTCCTGGCTCAGTGCTCAGCACTTGTGCAGCTTCCCGATGTTATTGAGTCGGCCATAGACTCATTTCAGGCACAGACCCAGGGAGATGCAGGCACACAGCAGGAGCAGAGCATGTCAGCGCTGCCCAGCACAGCACACACACACTCCAGGCGATGGGACACGGACAGAACCCTGTGTGCGAGGAGCTCCTTGCAAAGAAAACAGAAATCACTAAAGCAGTTCAACTGTATTGAGGCCACCAGCACAGCACAAACAGCTTGATCTAAATTGTCCTTGGTGTTTACCTGTATTCTCTAAACTTTGCTGGGGAAAAGAGCTTTAATTTCAAAATTTACTTAGTTTTTTCTTACAGTGTGCAGTTTTTCTTACAATGTCCATTAGAACAACACTAGCTCATACAGATAAGACACTATCCTAGAGGAGCTTAAAACCAAAGTCTTCTTCAATTCTACATGGAAACCTGTGAAGGACTGGCAGATGGACAGATACAAAATGACCAAGTAAATTCTGAACATTTAATTTATACTACTCTGCTTTTCTTTTACCGTTAACTATCAGTGTTGTGAGACTACATCTACCAAGCCCACTGCACATTGATTTAATTTGTTTACTGGATACACGGCCTCTGCACTGTACCTCTGCAACATTTTCTTGTGGCATTAATGACATAATTATTGCATTCAGATAGGCTGCATAGTTTGAATGAAGATAACCCATGGAGATCCACTTTGCTGCCCTGTTTCACTTTCTGTGTCCTTTTGCATTGTGTATTTTCAAATACATGACAGAAGCTACAGGAATTCCGGGATTTGCATAAAACTAACAAGCCCTCAATTCTTCTCCTGGCATTCATAATTTTGCCATGGTGGTTTTGAACTAGTGCCAGACCACATCTAACCAAGGCAGCATTTCTGCCAGCATCCTGCAAAGGCAGGGTGCATCATAGCAGGCTTTCCCTTTTGCCTCTGTTCTGGCAGCCAAAGGGCAGACAAGTGAAAGAAGTGAGGCACATAAACCATACACCTGGTGCTTCCTCACAGCCTTACCTACTGCCCTCACTTGTAGAAGCCTCTTCCAATGTCTTAAGAGAATCTTTCCCTATAAAACTCCTTCAGTATCGCGAGGCAGATATAGGACTGTGGCTGGCTCACTGCTGCTAGTACCACCTTCACACAACAGGAGAATAGTGTCTTACTTATTCATCCGAATTTAGATTTTTAAAAATACAAATTCCTGAAAATATACTAGGTAGAATTCATCTTCCTCTACAGTCAATGGAAAGAAAGAGTGATTCATGTGACCTATTTTATATGTCTCTATGAAGTTGAAATGAATCATCTTCTAAAAGTACCTATTAGGATATGATTTGTCTCATCTTAATATAGACATTTAAAATAGGTCAGATGAACGGGTTATTCCCCTCCCTTAGCTACAAGAGGAGACCAGGTGACCAGATCAAGTGAAGATATTGTAGATAGCTACAGTTGGATGAGATGCGTTCCACTTTGTGAATATGGAGTAAGATTTTAAAGTTCTTCTTCCCCCTGGTCTCGAAGGGAGAGACGGATTTTCTTTTTTAAAACACAAAAAGAATACTCCTGCATGCTATGGACAGTAAAATATTCAGGAGATCAGAGGGAACAAATTGCTACTGAGGTGAACAAGGCTCAAGTGAGATGTACAAAAGCGTGAGAGATCACACCTCTGCCGCTATACAGAGGACAGTCAATGTGTAAGGCACAGGTGTGTTAAGCCAAATCCTGTAAGTGTAGTTGTGACTCTGTGGAATGTTTCAGGGTGTGTTTGCTGTTTCTGCAAGGAGTTAGAATGTCACCACAAAAAGTTTCTCACTGCTCTGGTCTTAGGGTCTGCTCTAATCAGCCCTCTTGTGCAAGAAGATACTGTGACCAGATCAGCCAAGCAGAAAAAACGCATGCAAGAGCAGCTATGCAATCTCTACTCCTCTGGTACTCCTAACCAGCTAAACAGTCGGAGTATCACAGCTTACACAGGCTCGAGGAAAGATTGGGCAAACCAACATAAGGGAAATCCACTGACAGTTTCTAAATACAGAGAAGTCATTTCAGACTCAAGAATTCCCTGAATAACAAGTTGTGAGAGACAGAGATGATTGAGTGGAAGTATCATGATATGTTAACCTTATTATATTCTTCCCCAGGCATCTGCTTTTGGTCACTGTCAGAGACCGGTGCCCTGTTCAGCAATTCTCATTCTACCTACCACAAAAAATTAAAGTGGATCATGAGTGTTTCAGACCAATTGAAGAAGTTCAATTAGTACAGTCCCCATGGAAGAGAGGAAGAAAATTCTTGCACCGAGTTCAACTAAGCCACTGAGCTGGTCTGGAGGCTCCATACTGATTTCAAGAGACCCATGAGGTACTATTCATTCTCTTTATGTCTGAGTAGCTGTACAATAATATCCACATTATTAAAATAAAATCTTGTTTCATAAGACAGTTTCCTCATATGTTCTGAGTATTTCCTACTGAGAGTGGGAAGGCATTAATAAAACTGGATTTAAAATTCTAAAAATCAGCATAAATCTCTGTGGAAAAAGAATATACTTCAGCTCTTCCCCGCTGTTGGATTATTGTTGAATACCCTATGGTTCTCCACAAATTCTTTTCTGTAGCACAAACCAACGAGACAGATAATGGAACTTTTGTTTATAAATTCTATATTCTCTTTAGTATAACGTCTCATACTGTAATAGCTCATCTTTCACACAATGGAATCATACTCAGAATTATGGCATCCTGGAAAATAGCTAAGGAGTTTAAATATACCAGTCTTAAATCAGGCCAAACAGGACTAACAACCTAAAAGCTGACATAGCCTCCCCCTGGTCATGAACGAAGAGGTTTAACAGTATTTGGCTGCTATATTGGTTCCTTGGGCACAGCGCTGCTGCTGCCTCCAGCTGATCATAGGACTCTGAGCCCAGCAGTTCAGCCAGGGTTCAGCCCACCCCCCTGTGCCTTCATCCAGACCATCCTCCATCCCTTTGTCAGCAAGGATGTCACTGTGGTAGCATCAGAAGTTTTAAAAAGTCAAGGTGAAAAATATCCACTGCAACATCCACCTTTCATTATAGAAGGCTGAGAGGTTTTCTAGGGATTATTTCCCCTCTTCATAATCAATGCTGAGCACTCGCATTCACCTTCTGTCCCAAGCATGCTTAGAAATGGCTCCTGGGGCATTTGTTCCATTGCTTTCTCTGGGATCAAGGGGAAGCTGACTGGTCTGTAACTCTCAGATTCTCCTTTTTGTCCTCCTTGAACATATCCTCACATTTGCTTTGTTTCGGTGCTCTGAAGCCTCTCCCAACAGTGGTGACCTTTCAACGAGAGCTGAGAGTGGCCTCACAGAGATATCAGCCAGCTCCCCCATGAGTGCACCCCACCAGTTCCCATGGATTGTGTGCATCCGCCTTCTTCAAACACCACCTAACCCCACATTTGCTCACTGAGGGCAGGTCTTCATTGCTTCAGGCTTTCTCACTGGGCTCAAGACCCTGGGACTGCTGGAATTTGGCTTTACCAGGAGACGATGAGCTGAAGAGTTCAGTGAGTACCTTGACCTTCTCTGTGTGCTTTGTTACAGGCCGCCAGCTCAGCAGCAGACCCACATTTTACCTGCAGATATGTTGGAGAAGCCCTTTTTGTTGCCCTTCCCATTCCTTGCATAATTAGGCACCAGTTAGGCTATGGCCTTTCCAGCCCCAACCCTGCATTTACATGGATTGCTGGAATCTACAGTGTGGAAAACGCCTGAGTCTGTGGCTAGAGTCAATCACAAATTCAATGTACCAGCCTCAGAAGTAAACATGGAATGGTCTTTTGTGTACAAACTGGCAGGAGACTGATTTTGCAAGGACCACAAACTATCCCAGCCATCCATAATTTTCACTTTAGCAATGAAAAGAATCCAGATGTGATTCTCTGCATTTGTTTAAAGAAAATTAGACAAAATTAAATATTGCAAGCAAATACAACGGTTTCAAACTGCTATAATGGTCCAAGCCTTTGTCAATCTTACATCTGGGGTTAGAGCTGTGCAGAAAGTAGCTTTTCTGCTATGTAGGAAATTCCACAATTTATTTTTTCATTCTAAATGAGGAAAAAACTATTTATTTCTATTCATAACTTTTTTAAAGTTCTTTTTCGGTTTAAACTGATGATTCTGATTTTTAGGCTTTTCCTGTTACAAAAGAGTTTGTCTTCTAAATTTTAAACAATAGGCTAAAAAGCTATTTTACAAGCTCAAAATGTTCTATTCCAAAAATATAAAGAACTTCTGTTTCAAGTCTATTCAAATATTCTGCTCCAATATTTTAATACATAGAGCATTGTCCAAAGTGAAACATTTATATGGATTGCCATTTTGCAATGAAGAGCTGTTCCACAATAAATTTTCTGACCAATCCAATTTGAAATGTGAGAGAATACATGGATTATGTTTACAAGTTGTTTTGTATCTTCAATGGAATTACTTATCCCTTTCATCTCCTAAGGGCAAGGATGACTCAGAAAACCATGATCAAAAGTTCAGATCCTAGATATAACAAATATAGTAATTTTATTTTTGTTTTTTTCTTATTTTAAAGATTTAATATATCATCTGAAGAAAAGAGTTTTCAGTTGTGATTAATGTGACTCTTTATTTACCTAGGTTCATCTTCCCAGGGATTTTAGTGAGGAAGGTACGCTTTCATTCCAGAAGCATTTCAGTCTCTCTATTTCAGTTTTACTATAAAGGAAGAACACTTATTTTTGCCAGTTCCCTTTACACCCATACTGCAGGGTGCCTCTGATTATGCTAAACATTTTGGCCAGTTAAAGCCAGTTAGCTCCATGTTATGTGTTTTTATACTGAAGGTTTTTACATTTGCTTTGTTAGGACACCAGGGCTTTTTCACCACATGAGACGCAAAAATTAATAACACTTTGTTTTGCTAATACTGAGTTAACAGTCACAACATACAGCATCCAGACTAACCCTGAACAAGAACCCTGTGCCCATCAGATATTCCAAATAGTACAGACATAATCCTATTAAAAAGATAAAATAATATAAGAGAAAACAAAGCAAAAGGAATCTTAAGTGTGTATAGTCCTCTTTAGACTTCACAACTGAGCAGTCCCTCTGAAGACATCACATTTCATTACAGTGGAGCTTTCTGGTCCAACCCTGTGTATAGAAAAGGCAGCTGCATATCCTTGAGTTCTTTCCAGCCTGAATTCGGCACAGATTTTGAGTATAGGATGAGCATCTGACCTTTAAAAAAATCTTAAATTCAGAATATATAAAACAGGCTGCTTAGCCATTCTTCTTATTTCTAAAGGAGATTAAATGCAGTTGAAGAAACTACACTGCATTCAGAAACTGGACCCTTTGGAAGAAAGGGTGACATTTTCTCAAAAAGAAAAAGTCCACAGACTAGGACTTTTCAACTGTTTCAGTATAAAAGAGCCAAATATAAAGAGCAGGAAACCATTCTGTACTTTCAGAATAATGTGAAAAAGACAACCCAAGAGAGCTTTAATACCTGAAATGCTCTTAAATCCTAAAGAAAGACTTTTACTCATACTATATCAAAAGGGGAAAGGGAAATAGCCCAACACGGTGCTTTCCTTTTTTCAGCACGATATGGATGTGGAAAATATGTTAATTCCTGTATTCTCAAAGGAAAACAAATAGCATAAACAGACAGACAGGAGAGGAAGAGAGCAATATGTTTAAAATAATAGAGAAACCCACCACTCATTTAAGCTTTTAGCTCTGGGAAGGCTCAGGCTGTGTGTCCAATCACAGGACCTACAGTTTATGCCAAGGCTTGTTTCAGATGCATTCTGCACCAACTCCACCAAACACAAACACAATTAGAGCATTCAGCATCAGACAGTAGGAGATCCCCTTTGATGTTGGGATAAAATAAGGATATGCATGGTTTTGTCCAAAATGACAACCATCCCAGGTTTACTAATGGGTATCTAATAGAAAAAGAGAACTTTATGATGCTCATTAATTACCAAACTGTCATGTGCTTCTGGCAGAAAGAAAGTAATCCTCTTCTCCAGATTAGACAGCCACCACAAAGGACTTCAAAGAACTTTCAGTCCCCTCCCCTGAGAGCTGCCTTGCATAAACCTCACAGCACTAACCGTGCAAATTAAAAGGGAGCAGTTGACAAACCCTTCCCGATACATGCGCAGTCTATTGCTGTTGGCAGTTCAGACACGAGCCCTTATTCTGCTGGCAGATGTGCACATTCTCTATACATAAAACGTGCCCTAAAATTCACACAAAACTTTACAAATTATCAGTAAACAATGCTTTCCATTCTTGCTTTAAAACACGGAGATATTTGTGCTGAAGATCCTGCGGTGGCAATAAAAATTCTTTTTTTAAGAACATGAAAATGTAGGAGAAATACAGCTGAAAGTCTATTTCTCTGAAATTTTCCTCAGATGCTTTTCTTAATAAGGAGTAGCTAAAGTATGCCTTTTTCTGGCAATTCGCCACAATGGGTATAAAGGGCCACAGAAATCATCCAATATGAGAATGGATGTGTTAGGGAGCATGAAGCACTTACAATGATTCCCCTAGTTTAAATGATCAGACATTTATGAAGTTGGAGATTTTGGTTTCAGCACAAATTCTTTCCCTTGCTCTTACATTTCTATAAACTCTTTATATGTAACTTTTTTTTTATCCCAGGGACTCAACTACAGACTTCAAAGTAGGCAATACATTTCACATATTTATGATTGTCACCCAAATGCATGTATTTATGGCTGTTTTCACAAAGGTCTGAAACAGTGATAAAGTCTGAATTGTCTCTCAGGAGGAACGAGGGGACAGGTACTTCTGATGTTTGGATGACACGTGAATTCTAGATGACAGGATTGTGTTCCTCAACATATTTGCCTTGTGTTTTCTTTATTTACTCATGTAGATTCAAATCACTTTACTGACAAGGTGAAAGACAATGGGCCCCGTTATGACCTGGAATCTGAATATCCTTATTCAAAGCATCCCAAGCAGCATTTGGTTAAAGTTGTGTGCCTTGGTCTTACTAGACATATCAAGTATTTAATAGGTGCCCACAAATTTGAAATTTAAATAAGGTCTATCTCCAACCAATTTGACAGATATTTTAGAACAATGATTGCCAAAAGCATACTGCTATCCAAAATAGGACTGGCTTTATGTTTAATAAGAACATAAGAGTCCAGGGGAAGTAGTACTGAGTGACAAATAGTACTAAGGGCTCAGGGGAAAAATAAATAATCATAGGGACCATCAAAAACTGTTCCTTGTTCATACCACTTTTCAGATAGCACTTTGGTACATCCTGGTGAACCTATTCCAAACCCTAAACACTTTGAAAGATTTCCTCCTTACCAAGTAATGCGTGTGCTCCTTTTCAGTTTGATTTTTAAATAGCAACAAAATACCTGAGAAAATAAGTTTAATTTTCCTTTTTATTTTTTTTTTAACTGAGTAATTTAAGTCCTTGAAAACTCTAGGGTTTCATCAGAAACATCATCTAGGTCACAACCACATATGTAAAATACTAAATGAGACTGGCTGAAATTTGTTATTCAACCTTTTTAGTGAAAAAATATTCTTTTGGGGGGTAAACCCCACAAATATTTCAATTGAAATAAAATTTTCATTATAGAGAAATGCCAAGCACTTAAAAATTATCAGCACAAAACTCAAGAAAATAGAATTCTCAGACAAAATTCCTTCTCTTTTCACCTTCCACTGATTGTATTCGAGGTTCAAAAGTACATTTCCTGATTCTCTCTACAGTTAAACCCTTCTGTGTTGCTTTTACTTTTACATGCTAAACATGTTCCTTTCCAGAGTGTTCTTTTTCTATATTAATAAATACTAAGGGTCCCAACATTTCTGAATTGCCATGGGCAGAACCTTGACTTTCCTATCAGCTCTTGAGAAAGAGCATCTATAATGGACCCAGTTAGGAAGGATGAAATAAAAATTTAATATTTGACTGTGAGACAGTCTGTGCTTGGTCAGAGACAAAGAAGTTGCCTGATAGGTGCCAGTCCCACCTCCAGACCATGGCAATAAGCAAGTGCCCTACACTGGGGGAAAGACAAGCAGTGCTCATGCTGAGGAGTCAAATGAAATATGATGATAACCACTAAAATAGTACAGTTGTATTGTGCTGTAGATACTTTCCTGGTTGTATTTCCATGGATTCTTTCCTTCCCAGCAGAAACTTTAATACTATTTAAAATACAACTGTGTGCTCTTGATGCCACTGCTTCTATCTGCTGTTTTCTCTGGGACGGAACCACCACAAATTAATTAAAATTATTAATAAAGACAGACCAAGTATTTGATTCATTTGTAAGTTAGCTAAAGATGTCCAGAACTGTAGGCTAAACAGCCACAGGACTTTCTTTTCTACCTCTTTTTAGAGGTTACCACTACAGCTGAAAATCCAATGCCCATCCTCACTTTGTACTTGCAATTCAGCTGAAGCAAAAAAACAGGACATAATCTTTGACACAACACCCTCTGTTAAGAACATCCTCCTCCAACTTCTTCTCCAGAGATAATCAAGAAACTGTCATTTCTTCAGCACAAATCCAAAGCACAGCCCTGTACCAGCCACTCTGAAGAAAACTAATTCTACCCCAGCTGAAAGCAGCACAGAAGATTCTTACTCAGGAGAAGGTCCAAACAAATGTTGAAGTTAAGTGGAAGAGATTTTCAGAGTTGTCTCAGCTAGTTAAGAGCCTAGAATGTGTTAGGGTGAAGGTTCTACACTGGGTTCAGGTCGAACATGCTTGGGATGAATCAATGAACAGATTCACAGCAGTAATGCTGGTTGGAATGCAGGTATTTATTAGGGTCACAGGGTAAAGTAAATGGAAAATATTAGCTCATGATCAGATAGCAGATGCTTCTCGTAACAGAAAGAGGTCTATGGTTTATGAGAGTCCTCGTGTAGGTCACTGAATGGGTGATTGGAAATAAATTAGTCATGCTTACCTGAAGTGTTAATCAGATGAATGTTTTCATAAAATCACAGATTACCCATTTATCGTTGCTGGACACTTACCAAGCTTGAAAGCAATGCAGCAAGTATGAAAAATGCTGATATCCACAAAGCACTCCTGATGAGTCTCTATTGTACCCAGCCAACGACAGCCCATAACTGTGCAGGCATAAAAACTGATGTTGAGAGGATGATCAGAGCAAGTAAACTTATTGCCAGATTATATTTGATGATATAAAGTTAACAAATTGGGAAAATAGCTCTATTCACTCTGAAGGCTCTTCTGAGGGTGTTTGTATCTTGAAAATAATCCCAATGTTAATGCAGAATTGTGAGTGCATTTTCTATTTAAAAAAATAATCAGTATAATAGCTGTTAAGAAGATTTATCTGATGATCCTGTTGAGGGTCAGAACAGCTTATCTGTTCTTAGAACAGTAAAGATAATATTAAGCATGCAAAGAAGCAGCTATGGATCTAGACAAAGCTGCTCAGTAAATCAAAAGGCTCCCCTGCTATGTTACACTGCACACAAACAGCTTTAGCTCCAGCTCTGCACACACTGACAGCTACTTACATGAATTTTAACACTAGGACACAACATTAAGATGATATTTTCTGAGCAGTATTTTTTCCATTCTGATGTCCCCCACTCTCTGGCAGCCTTCTCTGAGTGACTAACTTCTACACTGGAAAGAGGCAGAGAAGGCAGAAATGCTGGTACACAATGGGCACTGGAAGCTGGAGTTTGCACCTTGGGCTGTGGAAGGCCTCAGAACTTCTCTGTTACAAGAAAGGTCCACGCCATGGTGAGTATGTAGAACACGCATAATGCCAACCATAAAATAAAACTCCAATTCAACCTTCGTCTTGAAATCTCAAAATGAATATCGCAAATAAATGGATATGGAGAACATATACACTTCAAATCAGAAGCTCTCCTTGTGCCCTTAATGCAGGAATATTGAGTTTCAGCTGTCTGAATGTGAGCTGATAACCAAGTTAAGGAATGACACAATCAGCAGTTCAACAACTGCCCAGCTGTGTCATTTTCTGACCAGCTTCTCCTCTTCTACTCTAGAGTAAACATAGTTGACAAGGCCAAATATGTAGAACACAGACACACAAAAAACCCCAAACAACAAATCAAAACAAAACTAGTGGCTCCATACCCACAGGGGAGAGCCACAGTCTGTTCTCTTGCAACCAGTGTTGGTTATGAGAGAAATTCCTGCCAAGGCAAATTGTTGTGAGAGAGAAGTGCTGCACACCCCAGGCAGGGAGCTCTGCCAGGCTGGGCTGCAGGGAGGGTGGGCATTATTGGGGTCACTTCTTTTCATGCAGGAGATGAGGGACAAAGGGATCAATTGCTCGTCGGGAAGAGAATTAAATCAACCAGAAATCAGCAAGAGGGGTCAGGGCAGATGTAGAACGTTAAGACTGACGGTGTTGTTCTTGTGATTTAAGTACAGATTGTGGTATCTAAGACTTTCAAAATAAAAAGTTTGTGAACTAAAGTACTACTAATAGATTTCTGTATTTTGTGGACTACAGTAAGGTGATGATCCAGGTAAAAGAAAAAAAATTCTAACATTTAGATTGTATTGAAATTAAACACTCCTTTCAAGTAAACATCTCTATAATATTCCTAGATTATACATGCTTGAATAAAGACAATTTTAAAAAAATTAAAATTCAAAAATAAAATATTTCAGGGGTAAACAATACTAAGGGAACATTTTGGGTTCTGCAAATCATAGTGCAGGTTTAAGACTAAAAGCAAGCAAACAAAAGGTACTGTTTATTTGATGGGGGGTTTACCCATGGAGAAACACGTGTTTTGATATCTGCTTTTTTGCAGAACCTAGAGTATCTTTGGGGTTCTCTCTAAGCAAAGCAGAGCAGAGTTCATCCAGCTGCCTAATGAGGTAAGAGTGAGTGCAGTGATGGGGGATGTGCAGGCAGGACAGGATCCTCAGTTTGGTAGTCAAGGAACAGAAGGCACAGTGAATGTAAAAGGAATTTATTTTCAATGTTTATGAAGAGACAAAGCAAGGAAACTAATGAAAAGGTCCTAATCTCTTTCTGGTAGGCTTACTGAAGTCTTATTTTGGCAAATATACATAGTTAGATATTGCTTGGTTTACACAGTGTCGTAAATTGTTATTACTCGTAAGTTACTGGAGGGAAGAGAGGAATCTCTTCGGCTGGAGAGTCCCCAGCTGTGTGGGTAAAAGGACACAGGGTCTAGATTGATGGTCCTTAGTCCTGTGCAAAGAGGAAAACCAGGAGAGGTAACTGCCACCTCAATTACCACTGGATCCAACCCCAGAGAGGAACAGAGCAGTGCACAGAAGCTGAAGCTGGAAAGCTCCCTAGATTTTTTTTTCACCGACTTTCACAACTGCTCTGAAGAAGGAATTTCATCAACTTGTGCAAGGCACTGAAGAGACAGAAAGGGGATAGTTCCTGCAATAGCAGTGATTTGGACATACTGCCAAGTTGCTTGCTATTTGATAATCCCAGAGTTATTTAATAATCTTGATTGGAAGGAACAATTGAGGTCATCCAGTCCAAACCCCTGTAACTTTTATATCTGTTCAGAATTCCCTTTGGGGCAACCTGTGACCACTGCTTCTCAACCTTTCACTGTGCACCTCCAGGAGGAGTCGCTGAGTATTCAGTGTAGGATCTGCAACTCTTTGTCAAGCTAACGATTCAGTATCATGCTTCTAAGCACTACAAGCTGCTCAGGGAAGAGCAAGGCGTGCACAGATTAACTCCATCATCCTTCCTGATTCCAACAAGTGGAAATTTAGGAACTCCGACTCTGCAACCCAGCAGTGGTGCTTAATTAGACATAGATTTAATCCTTTCTGGAATCTGTTTGGTTCTCACAAAATTCTGTGATGGAAAGTGCTGTAGTTGACTTATAAATTATGAAAAAGTGCTTCCTTTACTTGAAGTGAAACAAATCGAGCTCTCCCAGTTTTAGCAATATTTTATTGGGAGCAACTGAGACTAAGATGCTTCACTCAATGATTTATGCAATTTCAGTGGCAATGGATCTCAAGGATGTTTTCAAACTTTACAGTTCAGGGAAACTGTTGAGATAGCAAATGTTAACACCCTCTGAGAGTTTCTCTGCATAATAAAGTTTACCATCAGGACTATCACAATGAAGTTTTTCCACTAGACTTCTAGGAGTGTAATTTCTCATGTGAAAGACACTCTAAAATAGGCCAGCTCACCCAGGATTTGCAGCAATATAGCTATCATAATATATTATAGATTGACTGGTAAATCTATATATGCACATAAAGATTGACAACAACAATGCAAAGAAAGAAATTTGGAAATAGAGATAATTTTTCCCCTAAAAGACAAGCTCTTTCCCACTTTTAAGATCAAAAGCAAATTGCAAAGGTATTATCAAGAAAAACATAGCTGTATCAGTCCAAACCACTAATCACTATTAAATCCCCTATAGTTTCTTCTGTATTAATGTCGAAAGCACTGCTGGTCAGAACTATTGAAAATTGAAAAACTCCCCTCTTAAAATGATGCTTTTACTTATGCTGACTTTATTGATATGGTTGCTCTCCATCCATTCTGAGGCCACCGTCTGTCCATCATTTTCCAAGAGTACAAGTATAATTGTAATAGGAATTGAAAGAATAATTTCAACCTTAGTTGAAATACCAGGTGTCTTACCAACTTAGTATGTTCCAGAAAAAAAAAGAGTCTATACTGATTGTTCATGCTGGTGCTGAACTGTCTCTTAGCAGCTTTTTCAATTTTTCCTTCTGCAGACTTACCAATAAATGCCTTTAAAACTCACTAGTGTGATCCCTACCCTCCACTTTTGTTTCAGTGTTGAGTCATTCTATTTAACTCCCTTTGTAGTAGCAAACTGTCCTTTGTATAAACTGAACCTAGTTAAGAATTCCCTTTTGCTGTGAATCCGAATGGAATTCTTGGCGGTACATAATGCCATACACCATACCGAGGTGTTTGCTCCACTATTTCACTCAAAAGCACTGGGCTTTGTTCTGATTTACACACTTCAGATAAGATCAGAATCAGGCCAACAGTTTCTGCCAAGAGAGCATACAAACTGAAAGGCTGAGAAGATAAAACAGATGCACTCCTAGAGATTCAGAGAATGAAAGCAGCACAGAGCTTTTTAACTTTTTCTGTTTTGGCTGGGAGTGATGCTAGCCTGTGTGGAGCATCCATAGGCCCTGTGAAAGCAGAGAGATCTATGGAGGTATTAGACAGGAAAATAAAACAAAATGAACTGGTGAAAAAAAATAGAATTGAAACTTTAATGTCACCCTGCTTCAAAGAAGTTTGCTTTGTTCATACTGCATGGTGCAATCACATTCAGGTTTTCAGAGACCTCAGGACTACTCTCTTTGCAAAGAAATGTTAAGAGTCTGGAGAACAGTTCATTACTGTTGCATTTGTCCTTCTGACATGTATCTTCCCCTTGCTAATTGACCATACAGGAACTAAAGCAATAAGCACTCATAGCTTGTGGTGCAATCTGGTTCCAAACACAGCTGTGAGGTGACTGCTGGCACTTTCCCTCCCTTGCTCGTGTAGGGACAGGGAACAGTGATCTGCAGACAGCACTGGGCTCTTGCCCTGCTGAATCTTGAACTCAGCATCTCCCACCCTACAGAATGCCTCCCCTGCCCTGTCCTGCCTTCTCTGCTCTTACCCTTCATATGCTCTGTCACAGCAAATGGCCAAAAAGGTAGCTTTGTTGCCCTTTTTTATCAGGCCTTGGCCAACCACCAGTTCATAGTGAAAACCTCATGCCCATGTGAAGAATCTGGCTCAGCCCAAGCTCTGTGTTTCTGAGAGGCACAAGAAAACATGACATCTGTGCAGGCTATGCAGCAACAGTAAATCAGTTCTAAGATCATAAGCTTTGTCTGATATTAAAAGAGAGGAAAATAAAAGGCAGGAACTGGAGCAGCAAACACCATACAAGTGCTAAAATGTGCCTGGTATTTTAACATGGACCCAATATATTCTTCATAAATATGGATGGAGCAGACCCAAGCAAGCCATGCATGCTACAAAACAGTCTGCCAAGAGATAGCACAAGCCAGCTCTCCCTGAATATGTGAATGCTTTAAGTCAAAAGTGCAGCTGGGCTAATAGTCATTGGGAAAGAAAGCGTGAGTCAGAGGGTTCAGTAGGCTTTAACAACTCTTCATGTCACAGCGCAGACATAATCTCACAATCTCACTGTGCAGTTCCTGGACAGCTGCAGAAGAACTTTGGAGAGAAATATGTTGTGCTTTCTTCCAAAAATCCAGGGCCCTACTCCTTTGACACATGTCTCCAGGAAGTGGAAAGAATCGCGAGCTGGACTTAGTTTGCAGAGTCAGAGCTATTCAAACACACCGTGTCTGCACAGCAGGACAAGGGCACTCTGCAGGGACCAGGACGCACACCTGGATGCACATCCGAGGATGCACTCCTGCTCCAAATGAAGACAAAACAGAGAGGCACAGCATCCTACAGAGCTGCAGGGCCTGACTGGGATGTTCATTCCACCAGGACTGAGGGTGCAGATCAGAATTCTCATGTTCCACAGTGTGGTAGATTTAGTAGAATAAATTAAGAATTACATCTTATTTTGGTTCTCACGCTATTACTTCTTACTATGTCTGAAAATTGTGTTTTACTTCCTTTGCTTTCACCAAGAAGTGAAAGGTGTGTGTGTCTCAAAATAAGTAGATTTATTCCATGGCAGGCTGATGGAGAATGCATAGACATTACTTTTTTCCTATATCCCCCAGATGTCTCCTTTCTCCAGATGCAAAACACATATTGTTTTCAAAACAACATGTATTATATGACATAAATATAGTGTTTCAAGTTTCATTAACACCTAAACATGTTTAAAAAATAAGAGTTGGATGATATTCATATATTAAAAGTTGATCATTAAAGTTAATTTTTGTTTATTTCTGGTAATTATGTTAATCCTGTAGTGTTTTTGTGGTATTTATTGAAACTGATTGCAATGAAATGCTTACTAAACTATAGTACATCTTTCTGTGTGAATGTATTGACCAGTTAGTTTGTCTAATTTTCACAAAAAGGACTAAAATTTTCTAGTGTCTAATCGGTAATCTTAAAGCAACTCTGAATGGCGTAAGTCATTGATGAGTCACCTTGTAGTGGAAGAAGACACTGTCATCTCATGTTGTTCATATATGAATAAGTTTGTAAGCTTAAGTCATAAAGTTTAACTCCAGATAAATTTAAATGCTTTTTAGACAAGGTATTGGTTTTGTTTGGGTTTGGTTTTCAAACATAAGCAGTGCTCCATTGCCAGAAAACAGGCCCCTGGGTATTTTGCCTTCGGTATATCCTCCATCAGTTAAGGTTTTGATAAACCTACTTTACAGGGGCTAAAATGTTGGATTTTTCCAAATGTGCCTGATATAAATAAGCCAAGTGTTTTGGAGAGGAATCCAGAAGTATTTAATCAGGCAAAACTTCCATTGATTTCCATGGGAGTCTTGTCAGAGTCAGAACTGAGTTAAGACTTCAAGACTTGGCACATTATCAATCCCAGCAAATGACGGGCGAGAGCTGATGCCTAACGCATGTTCTAGGGAGGAAACTACTTGGCTCAGGGACCAGATTTAAAACATCACATACTGTAGTTTAAGCCCTGTAAGAAGTGAGAAGAACAAAGCTTAAGTTAGTCTCTAAACACCCAAGTCAGAGTTCAAATACAGTGCAAATATTCTTTACATATCTCAGCACGTCTAGTGGCATGCTTACTGTAAAAGGCAAGAGCGATGGATAAAAGGGAGCAGGTCTTGATGGGAAATGAGAGCCCAGAGGAGGCACCACAATGCACCTTTTTCACAGGCTGTTCATGAGTAGACAACACATGATTGTAGTATGATAAAGTTAGTAAAGAAATACTATTAAAATAAGGAACACAGTATTTCATAGAGCTATTTTAGAGATTCTTGTATTCCGGAATTTCTTCAGTGATCTCTTTTTTATCCTGTTTGGCATTGTGGAGGAGCCTGAAATATCACATCCTCACAACCAAAGACAAAAGCCAAGAAAAAGAGATGAAGGGGTTTACTATACAGCCTTTCCTAAATGCTAACAAGCGTAACTCTAAATTTGTCCAGCAGATTGTGTTTACCACTGCACTAGCCTGCCTTATAAAGGCAAATTTTTCAACATATTTTGATAATAAAATGAGTGTAGCAAATGAAGTAAGCTGTTCAGGAATGGGATTTCTAGCTCAGTCACTTTTCCTGATCCATCATGGGTGGCATTTTTTAATGTGCCTGATGTTGCAGATTTGATCAATAACTGGCAATTAACTGGGGGCTTTGTCTGATCTGCAACAGATTCAGAAACTGTAAAAATTCCTGTTGCAGAAGGCATAGTACACCCCCTTCTCAAGCTCCTTCATACAGGATACTGCTCCAATGGAGCACAAGATTATAGGCCATGAAAGCTCAGTTGTTTTGAAGTGTACTCTCCTGGAGACTTAAAAAATCCCACCTTTCCTATAAGGAATGTCTTACTGGTAGAACATTAAAGTATGACAATTGTGTGCATTAATACAAAGTGCTGGGCTAACACAGAGGCCTGTATTCAGAATACTATGAAATATATTTAGGACAATACAGAGAGAGAGACAGAGGTAGAAACAGCTTTCAAAGTCTTGCTGACCAGCTGCTGGCAAATGAAAACCAGGTGTTGTCTAGAGTTGTTTCTAGGCAAACATCGAAATCTGAGTTGCACTCAAAACAGGAAAGATTTTCTATTTTATTTCTGGTTGATTTGACTGACGTTTTTGGCTGGCATACTGCTTTTTTTAGAAAAAAAACATCTTTCTGTCTGCAAAAGCATTTGCTTTTTAATTGAAGCACCTTCCTCCCCCCCATCTAAAGACTTAAATGGTCACCTTAGCAAGAGATGAGAATTGTATACAAATCCTTTATACCAATTCTTTTGGGGAAGAAAGGTGACACTGTAATGAGTTTCACAGTGTGTGGACAGGTCAGACATATCCAACATATACTGAGATGCATCTTAACCATCAAGTCATACCCTAAGTCAGAAGCTGACTCAGTGCATGGCCAGTGTACCTTAGTCAGAACTCTTAATGGCACACAGACTCCTCACATCTTGCCTGAATATAACATAGAGTCTCACAATTCATACATTTTAAAAGAATTGCTTTTCTTTCCCCTTTCTAACTTAGGTAACATTCTATGGGAGAGGAGAGTTCACTATATTAAAAAAGAGAAGAAAATACTTTCTTAGCATGACCAGTGTATACAGTCAAGACATCCTGGCCTGTAACAAAAGCTGTGCCAGGGGAGGTTCAGGTTGGACATCAGGAGGAATTGTTTCACTGAATGGATGGTTAAGCATTGGAACAGACTGTCCAGGGGAGTGGTGGAGCCACTGTGCCTGAAGTGTTGAAGAAACGACTGGACATGGCACTTAGCGCTGTGGTTTAGTTGACAAGGTGCTCTTTGGTTAAAGGTTGAACTCAATGACCTTGGAGGTATTTTTCAACCTTAATGATTCTCCAATATCCCCTGAGATCTAAAGAAGCTTCAAAAACTTAAACAGTTTTCTCCAGTTCAATTCCATTTTTCATTACATAAAATGATCTTAAAAATATCTTCATATATATACAGATATCAATTTGAATGCATAATGATGTCTTTTCCACTTGCAAAGGATATGGCCAACTCCCATTTTTAGCTCTATAGATGTGGGACAAAAATTCCTCAGTTATACATAATACAAATATACATAAAACACATAGCCAATAAGGACAATAAGGATTGCTACCTTATTGCTACCTCAAATTATTTATATCCATAAAATGTTGACCCTGAGCTTAAGATTATTCATTTGTAATGAATGGGATGTTTAATGTTCCTTTTTTTCTCTTGGACTTTTCATGCTTAGTTAAGTTGGGACCTAGATATTTGTCTTTCTGAGGCATGCACCACAGCCACGGCAATTCAGATATTACAGATTTAAGCAGCTCTGCAGGAAAATATCTCTGTTCAAAGACAGCCTTGACTAGGTGGCAGCTCTCCACTCTTTCCACTCTTTCATTAAGCTTGCACAAATGAAGCCTTCTCCTGCGGAGGCTTATTCACATACATAGTCCTCATGTTCCAGGGAATAAATGATCTCAAGACCATTCTTCTAGCTAGGAATATTATATGCCAATATTTTCATAAAACAGACTTGTAATTCTCCTGTAGCTAGACAATTGAAAGGCTCTGCCTCCTGAAATTAAGCAGATTACAAAGAATGAAACAAGGGTAGGCCTGTTTAAAAATTAGTAAATACAATTACAATCATTAAAGTTTCTACAGGCATTACTAACACAGCCTCTCTGGATATCACATGCAAACAGATGTACCAACATAAATGCTTCTTCTGATTTTCTTATTAAAAATACAGCAGCTGGTGAGGACAATGGTGCTAAATGCACTACTGGAATTTCTTGTTTGTAGTGGGAGGAACTACTCTGAAATTTAAACACATACTCACAGATACGTGTGCTTCCATAATAGCTCTGTCATGGGATGTTACCAACCCCCTGCTGCTGTCAGCATCTTTTAGTTCCAGCAACTTGTTACTGACACATCCTATCCAAACTTTGCTATTCACAGTAGGGGTGGAACATGACAGGAGCTGTATATCAGCTTCCCTTTGTTGAATGCATTTTATAAGAAACATACAAACCAACCTGCCCAGTACTAAATCTTCTAATATCTGGTTTCTACCAATTAGGTTAATTCAAGCACATAGGATAATGATAGGAAATACAAATCTAGGAAAAGGCCACGTGCATTCAGCACACAGCTGCAATTCTGAAGAAAAACATCCTTAAAAGCAGGCACATGTGTAGGACAAATAATTTGGGAGTTATCATTCATTTTAGCATTCTTCAGTTAGTTTTACAGCGCTGCAAAACACTCACCCCATGTGTTTCCCTAAGGACACTGGCCATTTTGTAGAATAGGAATGTAACCTGTTCTGTGCAATAATAATTTTATTAAAGTTTTTATGTGAGAGGCCACAGCCACACATCTTCAGTTTCTCAGGGTGAGGCAGGCAGATTCTCGTACACCTGCTGAAGTCATGGATCTCAATGGCTGGTTATGAGAAGCTGGGGGAGCTGCACAGAGCGCTGCGCTCTGTCTGTATGCCAACTATTAGATGTTGAGCACTAAAACCAGATGACTGCATCTCTGCAGCAAGAAAAGGCATCAGATCCCATGCCTGCAGGCAGACTGGTTTTTTAAAATTTATTTATATGAGACCAGAAAAAAAAAGTCTTTCCCTGGCAGTATCACAATTAACAGGAAACAAGGACCAACAGTAACACAGCATATGATGCCAGGAGTGCTGATCCTCCTCCAACTTCTGAATCCATTTAGGCTGTCCCACAAGGCCCTGCACGGATGAAACTCTTTGATATGTTTTTAACCTCTAGGAGAGCTGCACAGGTGCAGCCCATTTGGAAAGCAGGCGGCTCCCATTTTTCCACCAGGGCCAATGTTACTTTGAAATCACTCCATGAAGTCATTAGACATGAGTTTTTTGTTAGTGTTTTTAAAAGACATAATCTATTCATTTTATTTTACTTTCAATAGCTCAAGAACTGCAACGAATTAAAAAGTCATCTCAGAAACCTATTAAGGTGAGTCCCAGTCACCAAGTTCCAGCCTGCTTTGTTAAGCAAATTTACTTCAGTCATTGTATTTATTACTAAAAATAAATAAATTAAATAAAAGAAAAAGCCCTTACACTCGGTATGCAAGCTCTTTACAAATTCTCTGTCTGGAGATTAATCAAATCTCTCTGTTAAGCTGTCCTGGTGAAATGGGAAATTAAATATCTCACTACAAGTGTGAACACATTTTAAGGCAGTTTTTAGAAGTATAGAAAATCTTGACAATGTCGTAGCAATTATTACAATTGTGAGATCATTTGTTGTTTGGAAAAACTTCACATGGTAACATAATCATGAAATCTTTCCATCTATTGAAATTAAATGGGTGAAATAGTATGTCTTATTTTTTTAAAATCTGAACACTGCTGTTCTCCACAGAAAATGCTGGAGATAGTATCTCTCATATAAATAGCAGATAAATGAAAGCCAAATATCTCAGTATTTATTTGTCTGTAGGTATTTTGCTGAATACATAATTCCCTCACTGAATCACTAGATGTTGCAACCAAAATAGGCTATTATGACTATTGCATTTGATCTCCTGGGTAACGCAGGCAAAAGCACCATTAATTTCTGCATCAAAACCATTCTTTTTGTTTGATCTACAGCACCTCTTTAAAAAAGATACCTAGTCTTAATACAAAGACTTCAAGTGAAGGAGAAACCACTGTGTCCCTAGGTAAATTTTACAGTGGTTAATTTACTCTGCTTGTTAAAAATGGGCACATCACTTCAGTCCTGCATTTGTCTAGCTCCTGCTTCTAAACACAGGACTGTTATACCTTTTTTCTGCTTAAAAAGCTAGATTAAAGATGTCAGCAGTAATTGTGCAAGTTGATCTGCAATAACATATAGCCTTTGGTGTCGACACTAATCAAGGTTAGGCAACTCCAGCAACACCTAGATACGCAGCAGGAGGCAAAGGTTTAGTTAATTCAGAATTCTCTTGCCTTTGTGCTTTTGATGAAATTTTAATTCAGTTTGGGTGCAGGTCTATTTCTTTTATTGTTTGGTATTTGAGAATATTAAAATGAACATAAAAAAGCCAGACCTGTTGCTACGTTTTCATTGATATGCTGTTATTTACATGCATATATTGATAAAAGAAAAGTCAAAGCTAGTGATTGTCTCTGTTTATAAAATGGAGCAATTACTATTGTCAGGAATTATCACCAACAATGCTCAGACATTCTGCAGCTTTCACAGTCTAATGGAAAGGCATGAAGACTACTCAGAACAGCTGTAAACCAAACTGATGAGTACTATAAGCAGGCACAAACTGCCTCTTTATATCAGCAGTAGATTTCATCTAAAATAATTGTTTAAGGGAAAATGTAAATTCCATATATTTCTTAAAAGACTTCAAGTTGGAATACTCTGAACTCCCTCCAATTCTTACTTTCCTACTTACTTTCCCTTAACCAATCTCTTTAAAATCTAGAAAAAGGAGAACTGTTTTGGACAAAACGTTTCCCTTACAAAATGCAAACAGAAAAATCAAACCACTCTATGACATATTCTGTTTTGTGGGCTTTGAGAAAAAATCGAGAATGACTGTATAATTAATGTTGAGACATGCATTTAAACAAACAGATTTCAGTTTTCTTAAATATATGAATGATTGTATTTAGTCCCCAAACATGACAGAGTAATTCTTCACTGGACAATCTGGAGTGCAGCTGTGAGAGTGTGGAACAAGGAGAAGTTAGGAAGCATTTAGGGGGCAGTTTGGAGGGCACTGGGAACTACGTAAGGCTGAGAGTCACATCAAAAAGCAAGAGCTTTTCTTAAGTTTGTTGAAATGTTTGTGGTCTTCCTTAAACTGTAAAACACCACCACCACCACCACCATAATCAAAAGGACCCCAAACCAACAAAACCAACAAGCTGACACCACATGTTAAAAAAAAAAACCAACAAAAACCCAAACTCCAAGCCCACAACCTGTATCTGCATTATTCAGTAAGACAAAATAACCCTGAGTTCTTAGCCTAGCAAGGTACAAAAATACATTTCTAGTAAAGGCACCTGCTAACCAGAAGCCAAGAACTTTGTCCTCCATTCAATGTGGTAATTTCAGCCACACACATGAGGTGTTGAAGGGGAAGTAGGTACTAAACTTATGTATCAAGATTAGTATTAAATATTGTTACACCATTAAACACCATCCAACTCCTTCTCTTATCCATCCTTCAATACCTTCAATACTGCACACTTGAACCTATCCTGAACTGAAAGACTGCCCCCACATTAGTCGTATACTTCAAAGCCTTAATCAGCTTTCCCAACAAAGGACAAAAACAGTTTTAAATGCTCTGTCTCAGTGGGAGTCAAGGTTTGGGTGGAGGGAGGAGACGTGGGAAGTAAAAATGGGGAAGGTTGAAAGGCATAGGTACAACTTGTAACTGGGACTTCAATGGGTGGATAAGCTTAACTAGTGATTTCCTGGTTTTTCTAACACTTGTGTTGATAGTATGTGCACTTCAGAAACCTGGCCCTGGCCCTTAGTTTCACAGAGGAGGGGAGAGAATGTGGAACAACAGCTGCACTTCAAAAGCCACATGGCTTTCAGAGTGTTTTGTTCCCCTTCACACGTTTTTATGCCAGAAGGGAACATATGGTCCGCTGTTTGGAAATTTCCCTGCCTAAATTTTTGTTTGATTAATTTCATCCAACTACTCCCAGTTACGAGCCCTCATAACACCCCAGACAGTTACACTCCTTCCTTTACATTTATACCCTGCAATTAGCTGTAGACGCCTATGTGCCTTCTTAATCACCATATAGCTATACACATCCAGGCCTTTTCATCTTTTCTTCTCATCATCTTTCCGTGCTCTTTAATCACGTTGGTGGCTCTTTTCTGATTTCCCTCCAACTTCGTGATATTTTTGTCTGATCTTAAACTGTCCATACCAGCACTTTCTCTTGGAGGTGTAGAGTTACTTCTGTATTGGGAATCAATTTTGCTTCAGACTCCTGCACGTCACTTATCTGAGCAGATTCCAGCTTGCTAAAGAACATGGTGGTGTCCTTGTCCCCAGCCTGGCCTATGACACTGCATGCCCATGATTTTGAAACCTTGTGTGGCATCCAGTTACGAGTTTGTGTTCAATTTCTCATGCATTTTTATTCTTTAAATGAAAGATGGCAGTGCAGAGAGCCTGCAAGTGCCCGGATGCCCTTAGGTAGAGCTCCTTCTTCTACAAGCAAAGAATTTCTGCACTGGAAGAACTTGATGGTGCATGACTTGCTTGGCCCTTAACCTCACACATGCTGTTTAAGTGGGGATCCAAATCATGGTTTAGGTAAGCAGAAAGCCACCTTGACCCACTCACAACTCCAATGAGCTAATGGTGTGCAGTCTCCTCATGTACTCTTTGAGTGTGAGTCTCATAATTTATATATTTTAAACAGTTAGTTTTTCTTCGCCCTCAGTAAATGGGTAACAGGAAACAGACAAAGCTCCTTAACTCTTCTTTAATCTTTCTCACTAGTGAAGTGAAAATCAAACAATAATTGTCTCGATGATCTCATTATTGTCAACAAAACTGAAACCTTGAAGTCCACATACACTGAAATGCTGATACATTAAACAAAAAAGGGAACTGTGCTTACATGTTGTTCAATAAATAAATAAGAGCTATAGAGAGATCCATGATGAATGAGCACCCTGGGAGGGCTTCAGCTTGTCAGAATTATACAGTGACATTAATCACAGCAGAACAGGATTGCTGCAGGCTTCCAGTGTAAAGTCCTCATTATATCTTCAAAACAAGACAAAACAAAAAAGCAAAAATCCCCACAACTTCTGAGTCCCTCAAAATGGAACCTTAACTAATGGAATTTTTCCTTGGAATACAAAACTCAAAATAAGCTGTCCTTCATCCCATAAAGAATCACATAAGCAGTGGAGACCTGTCAATCCATTTGCAGCATCCAACCAGGTTGTTTCTACAGCGTTGGTGATCATTGGGCTTGCACATCAACCTTGCAAAGTATTCCTCAAGGGCTCTAAGCTCCGTGAGCTGTGTAATTACAGTGCTACCACCTCTCCTACTCAGGTGAAATGAGTGATATTTGCAAAGCAGAAGGTTTGTCTCATCAGGAGATCTAAGTGTCATGTCAGCCGCGCTTTCAGGGGAGTCCAACCTCTTCAGCACTCAGAGGGAAGCTGCTGGAGGGCAAAATTCTGCAGCACTGACTTGGGTCCAGAAGAATCCAAAACCATGGGGACCAGAAATGACTATACTATTATCAAAGGGTTCAAATTTGCTTGGATTTTTTTAATCCAAGAATTATATTAATGGGACCTCAGAGTGCTGGCCATGTTATGAGTTATGATCCATTAAATGAATCCCCTTCAAATATTATATACATGTGTACTTGCCAAATGCAAGCACTTTAACAGGTCTTTTCTAAGAAAGTCATAGACAGTTTTTACTTTCGGCCAAAGCAAAAACACTCCACCTTTGTTTAGCAAGTTACTTTGCTAGGAGATAGAATACAGGAGATAAAATCTTAATATTTAAAGTCATATATTCAGATCTATCCAAATCTCAGAAATCAGAAATATGAATTACTAATAAAAGGATGTTCTAAATGTTGGAGATTTTTGTGCTTTAATTTTCTATTACATCTTGTGAAACATTTGGAGCAATTTCTAATTCTGTCCTAACCAGTTTGCTTACTTCAGTAGAGTTTATTTTGGGATTTTTGCTAATGGAATTTCCACAACAGTGAGCAGACACCATTAATTGCCACTATTTTAGGTTCAAAGAAGTATCACCCACACTACACATTTTATGTGTTATTTTGGGTTATTAAGACTGTGTAAAAAAAATACAAAGCTGTATTTCTGGAAAGAGAACTTAATTAGACAAATAAGTGGATGGATTTTCAGGTATTCACTGCATTTGGTGTTGAGCTGTTTTTAATGTCAAGCATATACTTAAGGATCTAGTGGGAGTGGAGTAGTACTGCAAAATCTGGTCCCAGTTATGGATGCTGAGAACATAAAAATCCTATCCCAGTAAAGACAAAGCCTTAAATGTCATTGATCTTTTTCTTTCCCATTGAGCTCTAATCCTGCATCAGCAGAACAAAGAGTTAGTACTGCATGGTTGGGAAGTTAAATTTTCTTCCACACCTGCAGGTCATTCCTCCTGGGCTCCCTCCACTGATAGCCAAAAAGTTATTTGCTTGAAAAACTAATCATGTGGTGCAGCTGAGCTCCTTCGCTTCCAGAAGAAAGGCATCTGAAGTTAGACTCTGTTTCACAAAGAATTCATGAGGGGGCTGGGTTGAATCAGTGGGATCAGCCTGCAGACACAGGGCCATGATTTTGTTACTGTTTGTTTAGTCTAATTAAAACCATAGAATCATAAAATGGTTTTGGTTGGAAAAAGCCTCTAAGATCATCAAGTCCAACTGCTAATCCAGCACTGCCGAATCCACCTCCCAACCATATCACTGAGTGTCACAGCTACACATCTTTTAAATACTTCCAGGGATGGTGACTCCACCACTTCCCTGGGTAGCCTGTTCAGTGCTTGACAACCTTTTTGTAAATAAATTTTTCCTAATATCCAATCTAAACCTCCACTGGCGCAATTTGAGGCCATTTCCTTGTCCTGTCGCTAGTTACTTGGGAAAATAGACTGACATCCAGCAGACTACAGCCTCCTTTCAGAACATGCATCTCAGGTAAAATTTTCATACTTCCGATAAAATTATAGCACGCTGCAATTTGAAAGCCTCAGATGAAAAGTGTCATATAAATGCAAAGTGCTAAGAACACAGTAGGAGATTTGCATTTAAGAGAGGAAAAAACAGACTGATTCAAGAAGCATTTCTAGTAAGAAACAAGGTAACAATTTCTTAAAAGTCACTGTTTAATATAGAATGAACTGAAAAAAGCTCCTTTATAGTCATTCACGGCAAGAGATCAGCAGAGGACATAATGTCCTCTTATCAAAGTCTCCTTTGCAAATTTATTGAACAGGACAGACAGACAGGAAGAGCAATAGATAGTGCTCACATCTCTGAGTCACAGGCATTTGAAACACTAAATTCCTTTCTAGTCCATCTACCCACAGGTGGCTTTTCCCTCAATAAAATGAATGGAGGTGGGGGAGGCAACAAGAAAGGGACAGAAACTCTGTCAGCCCTTTGGAAAACACAGTGAGTCCCTCCTCCTTACTCAAACAAGTGCTACAGAAGGAACACTCTGTGACTTACAGCCCAGTTCCTCACTTTGATTAATAAAACATGGGGAGAAGCAGGAATTGCAAAGAATTCCATAAAGCAGTAAACAGCAATTTAGTGGTGATAGTATAGCAGCTACCACCCCACCCCCAGCACAGACTCAGATTTCAGTAAAACCAGCACTGCTTCAAGCCCACTGCTCCCTGAAGTCCCATTAAACCTTTCTGTGTGCTGGGTGAGTCCCAGTTGCTTGGATTTTCACATTAGATTACACTCTGCAATTACTGTGGCCTGTGCTGTTTCACTTTCAGTCACTTGTTTCTTGGTGCTAAACCCACATCACAGAAGCTACAGCAGTGCATCCCCAGTTCCTGTTGAAGCCATGGCCCTGACCATGGCCTCGAAACATGGTTTGCTAACATTTATTCAACTTTACGCACTGCTGCTAGAAAAGCATCTATGGTTAAGGGCTACCACCTCAGAATAAAGAAATGTTTATGGCTCAGAATAGGAAAAATAATCAGATAATAGATCCAATGACTATCTGAGTAATTTCTAGAACTACTTCCATAGATAGGGCAAAAATATTCTTCAAAGGATGAGAAAAAAACCTCTCTTCTTCCTTGTAGATTTTGGAAATATGCCTACAAAAAAAAAAAAAAAAGGAGACAAGGAAAAAAAGAGAAAAAAGCTCTAAAGAGTAAGTGAAGACACAGTTCTTAAGATTCAGCTTCATCCTGTCTCCCTTGGGACCTCATTGCAGCAAAGCCATTCTCTCTCCTCGGAGATCCCAAGCAATCCAAGTATGTTGAGGGAGAAATGGAAGTGGTGATCCCCCACCTCCTCAGGGCTGGAGTGGTGCCCAGCCTCCCACACGTGCACGTCTCAGGAAGAGCCTTCAGCCTCTGCAGCCGCTGCGACTGCTTTCACACCCAGATTCAACTTCATTTCTCCCACAGCAGGGAGGCAGCCTCAGAAGAAATTCATCTTTTCTAGAAACCACAAACCTAATACTAGCTGTTAGTAAAATAATCTCTCTCCCGCCCCATTTTAGTCATCTCGACAGAGCTACCACTAACATATTTATTCCAAGGATGTTCCTTTCAGCTCCTCAGCTGTGTGAAGAATTCATCCTTCATTTTTGTGATACCAAGTATTGTTATGAAGCACATACCTTTTGCCTTCTTTTTCTTTTCAGCTAATGGAATATATTAGCTTTAGAAAGTCTCCATGGAGCAAAAGACACTATTTTGTCCTCTTTTTTTCCCTGCTGAAAGGGTTAACCAATTGGCAATATGGCTGTGCTGGAGAATAAATTAGCAGATGGATTGACTATCTCCCAAGGACAAAACAGTTTCAATTTAGCTGTTCTCCAAAAGCTTACAAAAATAAATTTCTTAAGTCATAAGAAGAAACAAATTGCAAACTAACCAAAAGAAAGCTAAGTTTACTGCACTCACTGCTTACTGTTAAAACTAAGTTTGATCAACTGAGGCTCATTTCATATGACAGCAATTACCAAGGATTATACCAAGCGTAGTCCATCATTCACTGAAGAACAATGTTATGAATTTTCTTCTACAAGGCACCTCAACAGCAAGACATCAACTTTCTACAGTAATTGCAAACAGAGTGCCTTAAAAATACACCAGAATAAGGTATTTATTCATTATAAATGGAAACTTCTCCTTTGAGTTGTCAACTCGGTCCCTCTGAGCCCAAACGTGCATTGAGCTACAGCTCCATTTTTAACCTGCCCTCATTCCAGGTCTCCAGACTGCACAGGAAACCCAAGAGCCCTCCAGCCCCATCCCAACCCCTACTCCCAGCAGAGCAGAACAATCACACTGGTGGTGGGGCTCTCCGGCTGAGCAGAATTTACTGGAATTCTGAAGGCCTCCAGTCCCCAAACCCTAATCCTAAGGTGTTATCCCAGGGTGGGTAATCTTAAATGGTTGATTTAGTATAAAGCTGAACCATTCTCAGTACTCAGTTAACCACAAAATATTCTCCATAATCTACTGAGGAATAAAAAGAAGAAATAGGAATCCTCCCTCACAGACATCATTACGGAAATCCCTGCTAAGGCTGATGGTGCCTTACTTAGGTAAAGACTCTAAAAACAGATTTTGAAATAATATCTTTCAAGAAATGTTACTGGTAATCTGTTTTTGCCAAAAATCCCTTGCATTTCCACATTTGTCTTGGATCAATAGACATTTACCAGGATTCTCTAAAAGGGTTGTTTCCAGAAATAGCAAATAGTCCAAAAGACTTTTTCCTGAAAGGAACAGAGCAGACAATACCAGACTAAACTGTGCCATAACCTATTGGCAATATATGAATCAATAGCTGAATCTGCTGCATGTGCATCACTTCCAGCATTACATGCCAATACATAACTTGATCACATAGAACAAAATTTTCTTTGGACAGCATGGATGGACTGCTGTTGTAATATAGTTTATAAAACAAATGAAGGGTTTTTTTAAAGGATCTGAATTCCTGCACCATCTCCCAAGTCCCCAAATCTTTCCTGTAAAATAAAAACACAGTTCTGCTTACTGCTCATATGTCTCATTTTGCTTTTTATATGTGCAACTATTCATGTTCAGTAAAAATAATAATAATCTAGATTATATCTAGATGCAATGGAAAGATGTGTGCAAGTTCCTCACCTTTTTCCTTCTCCAATCCACATGTTTAAGTTTCTTGCTGCAATTATCGTAACAGTTATGATTATCCAATCATTCAAGTAATAAAGGTCTTGTATATGGAGGAAAATCTCTCTCTGCATTTGGAAGTATGACAACCTCATCAATCAGAAAATGGAGATAATAAACATCTTTGAAGAGTGTTTTAGAAGTTAGTGAAATATTTACAAATATAAATTTGAACTCCTGATCTTAAGGCTCTCATGTTACTCTAATTACACTGCAATTGGAGCTCCCTGTGTATACAAATATGTTTGGAGTGCATATAAATAAAATTACTTAAATTAAAATTGTTTCTGCATTCTTCCTGCCAAAGAAAAAAAAAAATCGTAAAATAAAAGGATGGATCAGTAGTTAAGAACACACAGATACAATAGTCAAATGTTGCCCAAAAATAATTTTGTTCCTTACAGTGCCTCAACCAAACTTCCAGTAACTATTTAACAGTGCTTAATATATTTCCATATCTTCATTTTTCCTTTAATGCAGCCAAACCAGTGTTCAAACACACACATCTTCAAAGGTTATCCCTCTCACAGTTGAATATACAAATCAGCACTCAGGCAGGTTTGGCAGGGTAGTTACTGCACAGTGGGTCCAGTAATGGAATTTAGATGTCTTCACCAGGAGAAAAATTGCTGAAAACTGAATTCAGATTATGTAGGTCTAAGAAGTACAATGGGTTTATCAAAACAAATTCCCTGTGCTTATTCTTGGTACAGCAGAACTGAGGTATCCTGGCCTTTCACTGACATACAGAAGGGTACACAGAAGAGAAACAGGAATAAGCAAGCTTTGTATTGAGCCTGAAGCACTCAGAAGTACAGAATCGTGGTAAATAAGGCCGGAAAAAACTTCAAAAAGGTATTTAGTGCAGAGCACTAAACCTTACTCCCACAGCACCCTCAATTATACTCCTGTTATTTCTGGCAGATGTTTATCTAAAGATGTCCAAAATGAAGCTTCAGCACCTCCCTGTGCATTAGCATTTTTTTAATCTTAACTATTTGAGTTTTTTTTTTTAAAAAAAATTAAACCAGAAGTCATTTGACACAAGCTAAGCTCATTATTTCCTTTCCTGTGCCTCACAGATGTGGAGGATAGATTATTCTATTCTTTTCACAGCTTTGGCACACTTGCCTGCTACATCCTCTATCAGTCTTCTCTAAACAGAGAATCCTGTTTCATTCAGTCATTCCGCCTAAGTCATGTTTGCAACACCTCTCCTTATTCTCCTTCCTTTCCTTTGGATCCTTTCCAGTTTGCTCTCACCTGTACAACTCTCCAGCCAAGGCCAAATGCATGATGACAAGAGCAGAAAGAGCAAGCAATTTCATACACAAAATAATCTTATACGACATAAACATATTCCTGTTTTTCAGCTTGTGAACTCCTGCAGCCCTCACATACACCTACAATAGTTATTATCCAGTTCATTGTTCCCATCCATTACTTGCGCAGGATTTTATGTGAATCTTCTAGAAGGACACTTTTTCTGAGAGAGGAAATTTGGACAGTTTTTCAGCCTGCAAACTCATTTTGGATTCTAACACTCTATTCCCACCTCCTTGCAGACACTCAGCACTGTATAACCAAAACACATATTTATCTTTTCATCTATACTCACTGATAACATCATTGAGCCATACTGGATGTCTAAGAGATATTTGCAGAATCCTAACAGACATTTTGGGAGGAACTATCAGTCATTACTCTTCAAGTACCATTTTCCAGGTGATTTTGCGCTCACCTTAGAGCTCCCTCATGTGACTTCTGCAGCAAAGGCAACTTGTAAAGAAAGAGGACATCTTTGAAGCAGCTGTGTTATAGTTCTCACACAACCCTTAGAAAGTGTTTTGAAAGAGCAACAAACATCTCTTTCTAATCAAATTGTTTCTTCTCTCTGCTTCCTGTTTCCTAGAGTAACCTGTTTGCCTCCATGAACTTATTAGTCACTCTTCCTCCTCATTAGTTGCTAAAAATCAGGGATATTTATTCCTATTGAAAAAAAGACTATTTATTTAGTTATGAAACATATTCACTCTGCCTGTTAGTTGGGTCTTTAGCACAAAAATAATAACGGATAAACAACAAATGGGGACAACAGTGAAATATTTTGAAAGCAGGTCTCCCTTTAGCTAATTGATTGGTGTGCTCCCACTCAAGGTTATGGAACCTTGGAGGTGTCCTTGTGGGCCAGACTTCACGGAGTCAGTTGCACTCACACTTGTGGGGTTTTATCCAGCTGTGAGACTTGAGGGCCAGCTTAGAACAGAAGTTCCTAACCAAACACATTGTTTTTTATGATACCAGAAGGCCCTAAAAAAATTCAAATTAAAATACTGAAAGAATTCAGTTGAACAGTTACAATGCTTATGTGACAAAAGATACTCCCCTCTCCTTCTGTCTTCTCTTATTCTTTCTAGTATGGGAATTCTTTAAATAAACACCAGAGAAATCCAGGTCTGCCTGCTATGCTTTTCCTTGGAAATTAAAAGACAAGTGGCAAACTAGTTGATTTGAGAGATCTCACATGTAAAAAGCCTATTAACTGAGTTGGGAATTCTTTCCTGCCAAAATTGAGTCTGCCTCTATATTTGTACTTGCTTAGCAAAACACCACTGCAGTTGCCAAGTTCTGGCCTACTTCATGTGTGAGGTATTGTGTAAATTCTTTAATAGCTGATTTTGGTTACAGGCTTATGACTATTAAAACATGATGCAGAGGAGGGAGGTCACAGAGCTGCTGAGTACGCCAGGGTTTTGGTGTAGGAAGCCTTGGTGGTAAGTTTGAGACAGCTAAGGCTCATGGATTCAGGTAGGTGAATCCTCACCCACTCAGGTGAGGTGGAGGCTGCAGCTCCAGGGAGCTCAGGGCAGCTGTGCCAGTCCAGCACCTGGAACAAAACAGGCCAGGATGGACCTCTCTCCTTGCACCTCTCCTGCTTTTTCAGTGCCTGGGCACAGAAGCAGCTGCCTGCAGAGCAGGGGCTCCCAGGGGCACAAGGAGGAACATCTGCTCCCACCAAGTAAATACATGCAGCCTGAACGGCAATAACTGATCCCCACAATGAATGCCAAACGCAGATGTTAAATAAGCTGTATGCACCAAACAGCCGTGCAGGGTCCCAGCTAGACAGGAGTGCTTTAATGGTCACAGCAATATAAATGCATGACACTAGGAGAGCTTGGAGAAATGCTCTTTGTTGGCAATCCACACCTACTCTCCCTTTCATTTAAAGCTGACAAAAACTCCCAGAGCCTCAGCGATCCAAAAACGCCTGCAACAAAACCATGAAAGATAGTGCTTCAAAGTCCTGATATTTCTGAGACAAAAGACAAGCCAAAGCAATTCTTCCTTAAACAGAAGGGGAAAAAAATGAAGAAAATAGACACAAACCCTTCCCCTTCCCTCCTTTTGCAGGTCCCCTTTAAACAGACTGTACCCTCCCCCTACAAAAGAAAAAAAAAAGTCGTTTAAACAAACAACAGATGCTGTCTAAACTAACTGCATGGTAAGTGCATACTAAAGACATATGCTGTCTTCTACCTAGCCATATGTCCTTCCCACACACATACTTTAGTTCCAGCTTTGGTGCAGTTTTAGACAAACAGAACAAGGGTGCATGGAGAGGTTGTACTCTAGCAAGTTTTCAGAACATCCCCTAGGATTTGTTTAATCGATGACAGACCCTAAAAAATAAACAGTACAAACAAAATGCTCCAGAAAACAGAAATTACCCGTAACGATTAAAGAGATTTGTAAGCATAGATGCATCTCTAATGAGGTGATGTTGCCACATAATTGTTGCTTTTAAATGTGTTAGAGTATAACATCAGATTATAAAATTATTTTCAAGACCATTGAAGGAATTTATTATAAAAGTATCTTCTTGTAATGTATAGTAACTTGGTATATTTGCCCTAAAAACCAGACTGTTAGCTTTCCCTTAGAAAATATTGAATTCTACTTTGTTCCCCCTGGATTCCAAATGTAATGCTCCTTCCCAGATGATAAAGTCATATGTTGTCAAACATATAGCTTAACTGTACCAGAACCATTAAAGCTGGAAAACAGGGCTTGGAAAATATCAGCAGTTACACTTTGGCACAGAAAGCTGTTGCTTCTAAGCATACGCTTGGAGGATTAAGAAAAGATCAAGAGGTAAAAGATCACAGATCTGGCCAGCTGTTAGCATCTCACTCCAAAATGTGGCCTCACCCATCCTCTACTTAGATTTTAGTGAAGAAGCTGCAGCAAGTCTGCAAACTAAAACTCACTCTGGCTTGATGGATTTAAGTTTTTCCCTCTTTCCATAGCTGAATTCAACCAGCTGAAAATTATGTTTAAATATCATCCAAATCTCACTGCATTTTCTCCACTACTAATTAATATATTGGGTAATTTTGAATAATTATTTTCTCCTTCACTCCCTAATTTCCCCTTATTCAAGCCTTCAATTCACACACTGAAATAGTATTGAGGGGCTAGGTCCAGGGCACACTTAGAAATTTTGAGACACCATCCTGATATTACTGCTTCTGTGCTGTATCGTGGTTCTACCTGCAGACTGGGGCACTACCCTAGGAAGCTCCTCTCCAGTAAACAGTATTTTTTTAGAAGGCTTTAAGAGTGTAGTCAGTCAAGAAGATTGATGGCAAACTGTTATATCGATACTCCACTGATTAAATTTTGTCAGGTGTTTCCTTGACCCTTTCCCTCCTCATCTCCTCACCCCAGTACCATCTACCACTAGAAGATACACAGCACAAAACACACAATGAGGTGTAGAACTTTTATAAGATTATGTTTTTGGTTAAGTTAAAAATAAATAAATGAGTTGTACTTTTGTAAGTACATAAATAATTCAAAATATTTGCATTCCCCTTACACTTTTGTACACAATCTCAATTTGTTCAGCTCCATAGGATATGTCTGCACTTTTCTGTAATTGCATGGGCTGGCTCAGACTTCCTCTTTGCTTCTCTGTGAAATGCAAGACACCACCTACCATCACTTCCAGAGATGAGCACTGTGTTTGTTCTAAACTATAAAACTCTAAAGACTTTCCCTGAAAAAAATCACACTGCTATGGAATAATGCCTAAATAGAAAAGCTTATGAGGCAGGTAGCTACTGGAGACAGATGGGTGGGCAGATAACACAAATTTAGTGTATCTTCATCAATACTTCCACCAAGGCCTGGAGGAACTCTTGTCCCCAAGAAAACTACTAGAGGAGAAATATCTTCTAAAAATCTATTAAAAAAAAAATCTATATTTTCTCTCTACCAAATATAACTGAAGTCGTGCATGAAGATAATTTCTCAAAGATTGTAAGGACAGTGTTTTACGGTAATTTGCATGAAAGTTCATTAAAGTTTTACAGTCACACAACTAACACAGTTGTACCAAACCCAGGCTAATAAAACATTAATTCCCACCACAGTCAGGCTCTCAGCACTCAAGTAGCCAAGTTAGGTTTCTGTTTCACCACTGGTGTGCAAGCACTTGGATTCTTTGAAATGCAGTATCTTATCTCCAGTAAAACAATGTCTCCTAAAAGAACAAAGGCTGCATCTCACATTTCCGTGTATGAAACACTTCTCATAAACCACCTGCTTTGCCTATCCGATGATCCTCTTTATGCATTCAGCTGCAGCCTGCCAGCACCCAGGTTCCTGTAACTTCCCATTTGTCAGCATGAATTTAGCAGGTTCCTCTGCCTGCACCACTGCCAACACCCTTCACAAGGAAAATTCCCTGGTGTGACACAGCAAGAGTTGGGGACCAGTACAGTCGCCTTGTTTACTTCAGGAGAACCAGAGATTCCTTAGCCAAGGGCGTGTTTCAAATCAGTTCTGAAGCCATTTGAGACTCACTCAAAAAGCTGTATGCCTAGAGAACCATCATTCTTCAGCAGCTAGCCCAAGAATGCAGGTCAATAAATTAGCCATGTAGTATCCTTTCAAGTGGATATACTTTATGGCACCTCTGATGTCAGGAGCACTGCAGTTTGCAAGTGGATGAGCATAAAGTTTACACTGGGGGTAATTCAGTGTTTGCTTCCAGATAGCAAGTTAGCCTAAGGAAACAAAGGTTGGCATAATACATAAGTGGAATGCGAGAGAGGCAAAAAAAAAGCTTGTTTAGGAGAATTTTCACAAACTCAGAATCTTAATTCAAGGTTTATAGTGTCCCACTTGATAGTTCCCCTGTCCCACCTCCCTCTGTTTTCCAGTCATTAACATTCCAGTGGTTCATGGTAATTGAAAGTCATCATTACCTTTGGGCCTAACAACAACAAAAGATAACTCCTGGGTTAACCAAAGACTTCATATCTTATATCCTTCCACTCTAGACTTCTGCACTGGCTGTACAGATATACAAGAGAGAATATTACTGTCCAACTGAAATGTGTATGTAATGATCATCTGTCACTACATTGTGAAAACCAGCAGTGTCTCCTGTAAAACACTTAAATACGGGAATCTTGACTTGCAGAGTTCAGAATGAAGCACTCAAACCTGAGCTGACAAGGCAGGGCATTCAAAATCATCAATTAAAAAGTTGTAATTAGTCCTGAGATTCCAGATTTTGACTTACTGAGCAGGATCTGAGTGAACTTTCTTATTCAGTAATTAGCAGGTAAATAAAGAAGAGACCATCCATGGCCCCTAAAATGCTTGCATAGATGCCCATATGGAAAAGGAAGAGGAAAACTGGATGATTAAAAAGAAAAGTAATAACAGTAAGTTGTTAGGAGCCTTGATTCTACCATTAGTAATTTCATAGTCTCTACTGACTGTCAGGTAAAAAAAGCCTACGCACATGGATTCAAGAAACCAGATGGCTCTGAAGATGAAAGCAGAACTAACAGCTCAGGGTAATTTTTTACTATGTCCATTAGAGATGTTCTGAAGGTGAACAGGAGGAGAAAAGCAAGCTGGTCAAAATGTAGGACACCATATCAAAGTCATCCCAAATAATGATGTTACTGTAGAGGAGCATAATTCTGGACATTCTAATGCTTCTATTTGTAATCTATTTGTTCCTTTTGAAACTCCCACACGTATGCCTCTACCCCTGAGAGAGGCCCTGAGAGCAATTCTGATGTTCATGTCACTTGCTGTCATTCCAGAATAATAATACGTCTTTTTAGGAATTTTGTTAAGGGTGGGGAGAGACTGGAATCTCAAGAAAGGCCTGTGGCCAGCAGCAGTGTCACAGATAAAGCATTCTCTCCTTATTTTCAGTAATGTTCACCATATTGACCATTTTGTTTTTTAAGCCTCTTCAAGTAGGCCTCATGGTCTCACTTTCAGAAATTAAATCCCTGGTGGAGCCATAGCAAGGACATAAAATTCAGCTTAGTTTCCAAACTGCATACCAGATCCCATGCAAACGAAAGTAAGATCAGAGCACCATAGGAAAACTCTCTTTGGTGCTCGTGCTTTGGTTGATTTCCATCTGGCCCTTGTAAAGTAGAAGATAATAATCCGTGACCTTGCACAAGCACCCAAGATTTTGATGTAGGCATCTCCTTTAAAAGCACTTTATAAATAGTTGGCTCAGTTTCCTCAGGGGAGGTTTCCACTCGTTAGCAAGTCTCCCCAGTGCACACGCGGGTGGCTCAGGTGGGGATGGAAACAGCGCACACTGCAACGCGGCTTCCTCTGAGACAGTTCACTCTTCGCCAGGAAAACAGATGCTCGCGCTTTTATGCTTATGTTAAAAAGTTCTTTCAAGTTTTGCCTTCAGTGACAAAGTTAAAGGAGGAAAAAAACGTTTCTTCCTGTTTTAAAAATAACACAAAAAAGCTGAAATTTCTTTTGAAGAGAGTAGTCCAGGAATCAGACAACCAAGGAACAAAGAGTGTAAGTTTCCTTCAGAAGAAACCAAAGGAAATTTCTGCTTCCTAGAGTAGCACATCAAACATTCTGGTCATTCCAGCCATCCTGGAAGCCCTTCACCCTCAACAATGTTTCTGAAATGAATAATATGAATACTAATAAAAATACATCATTCCTTCCTGTTGATGGCAAAAGATGGAGTTTATCAGTCAGGCCCACTCAACTTGTCTGCAAAAGAATAATATATTCTTACATTTGTTCCTATATTTGTTCTGTAAACAGAAAATGACACAGCAGAACAGCAGCTGCTGGAGATTACAGCTTCTTTAAGAATAAAAGTACATAATGTAGGACTCCAGACAGATCGTTTAGAAACAAACTTCTTTCTCTTTAGAACATCTTATTTGCTCTTTACTACCAGCCAGTTGTTACTAATGGAATAAGAATTCTCTTCCTCTCTCCCTGTCATATATATGTAATGTATATGAAAAAAAAAATTAAACAAAATAAAAAATATATATATATACTCATAAACACACATACAGAGTCTGAATAAATGTATATTATCTCAGTAGGAGCATTTAGCTACCCAACCACCCCTTATATTTTTCAGAAACCATCCTCCAGGGCAGACAGGGGCAAAGAACTGGCTCTGAAACATCAGCATTTTATTTTAATATATCACACAAAATCAAATCTCAAAAGAAGAAACCGTTTGCAGATGAACTGTTAAAGTGGAAGGGTTTTTTTCCACAGAATCTCTTCTGGACAATATCTGGAGAATCAAACAGAAAGTTATGTAGAAATGAGATGAGAAAATTGGCTGCACCTTCTCCAGATGTTTCTGGCACACTTAAGCATCAAAAGAAATATCTGGAGACTATGAAGGGCAATGTGCTGATCATCTTTTATTATTTTAAAAATCAAACCAATTTCAATTATTTTTATTTGTTTTCAAGAAAGGAAAAAAAAACCCACTAAATGTACATAGATATTTGGCCTCAAATGTTAGGGGTTTTTTATTAATGAAAGATTTCTCTGTCTTCCAATGCTACCTTTATTGTAGGAGTGTCATTCACTGTGAATTTTTCTCAGGTTAAATTTCAATTCAGTTACTTTAATTGACAAATTTAATCACAAACAACTTTGCACACATGTGATTGAATCATGTATACAGTAGAATAAATATGCAGGATGCATTCCAAATGTGCTGGCTCTGGTCCAGAAGCCAATGACTGAAGCAAATTTGGATTACCCACATGCTTTAAATTAAACACTTGCTTAAGTGTCTGGAGAATTGAAGCCATATTTTTTTTTTTTACTTTTCTCCCCACAAAGACTTTATAATATTGTCCTGGGATATTTAAAAATAAGAAAAGATGAAGAGCAGTGATGTTAATGCAGTTACACAGGAATAAGATAGTGAGAACAAGAAAAAAAATGTGAACTCTGTGTCACTTGAGTATTTGAATTCTTTCTATTGTAGAAATCTACAGACTGTGAAAATCTTGACTGATAAGTTTGTATTCAATCATGGATTAAGGAAATACATTTCTCAGGATCTTATTATAGAGCCAAGAGACTGAATGAAGGCTAAATTCTAGCTCTCTAAGAGAATCTTACAATGTTATGTTTCAAACCAAGCTAAATAAAATATTCATTATTATTTGCCAAAGAATGTTTTATTCCCTTATATTTCTGCTTTCTTTTTCCCCTCTTACTTTCCCCTTGTGCTTGAGAAGTTACAGTTCTATTTGGTATATTCTCATATGTACAATGCAGCGCTATACGTGACAGTAATTAAATAAAATTAAAGAGTAAGCAAACATTACTGTAAAAAGGCAGAACCAAAACCAAGGCTCCAAATATATTAGAGCTGGAAAAAACTACTTCCAATTCCCTAGCAACAATACAGCTGGGGACAAGCAGACAAACATTTGCCAGTAAAAGTGGGCAATAGCTGTGAAGGTGCAACAATTACAGAAATGTATTTCTTTACATATGCCAAATGTATGAAAAAAACCTTGATATTTTCCTCTGTTTGCATTTATAGTCTGCTCTGGTTTTTCTCCAGATAGGTCTGCATGCTCTTTTGGGATGCAAAAATCAAGGAAAGTTACGGATCTAATTTAGTAATCAGGTAGAATTTAAGTTGATCTGATCTACTTTATCTTCGAGCAGTTTAAGGGTTTGATGCACTGATCTGGCTCCAAATGTAGACACAGAAGTCTGAAACAGTTTACTGCCACAGTTACCTTTTAAAGAAATGAATAGTTGCTCCCATTCTAAAACAATTATTTAGATAGTTCCCCTTCATCTTTTATTTTTCTGCACGTGGAATTTAACCTCTTTTGCACACAATGCAGAGCAGCATGACTAACTGATATAATGTATAGGAAATGACTTGTGGAGCTAAAGCAAACAGTTGATGTGCTTACAAGATAAGTGTCAGCTTGCGGAAATAGCAAATAACAATGACACAATTCCCTCCTCTCCAAGCATGTGCACAGTGCAAAGACCTGCTGCTAATTTTCACTCAGCAAGGGGGGATGCCATTGGCCTTTTGTTACACAGAGACGCTGGTGATGTCATTTGGCTTTGTACTGGAGAGTCCGCTGCCTACCGGCCTGCGAGAAGAGTTTTCCCAGATAAAAGTAGCATTCTGCTGTGCAGAATTAAATAATTCCACATAAATTTTTCCTCCAGGCTGTTATTTTGTTCATATGTATTGGGATCTATGGTTGAATGAAGTATTCTGTGGAGTAAAATATCATTGGCATCAACAGGGGTTTTGCACTCTTTGGACTAATTCTCTGGTTCCTTTACCGTAAATGCCCTTATTAGGCATGGAAAAAGATGCCTTAAGTTTTACTTTTTAAAGCAGTCCCAGGAATCTTGACAGTCCAATTTGCTTTATACAAGAATTTTAGATCAAAATATCCTTTGCATCAAAATGTGAGAGCATCAGTTCCAACAGAACAAAATTAAGCATCGACAAAGAATGTTTTCCTAACTTTTATTTTCCTTTTCATTTCAAAGCAATTTATTTTAACACTTCCTTCCAGGCAGCAAAGTGCAGACTTTGCAGCAAAGTCAAGGACAGAAAGGAAATGCAAGACTTTTTCTGTGTTAGCATTTGTTCTTTTTTAAAGGGGATGAGCATAAACTTTACTCGTACTTGCTTTTTCTATTCCCAGAATTTCCAGTTCAGCTTTCACGGAGGTTGTCAGAGGGTTCCCCATTTCCAGGGAACAACAATGAAATACAGTAATTGGATGTGGCAGCTGCTCTGTGAGTTTATCCCAACTTGTCACTGCTGGCTACTGCTTCCCCTCATTAATTCCATCACACTGGCTGGTGGCCACTGGTTTGACATGCCCTGTCTGAGCAGAAATTACTATTCTGCTCTCAGTGGCCAGTCCCTCATTCCTTACACACTTGGGCAGCTCTGCTGGAATCAGCAGGATTGCTCATATGCATCGGAGCTGGCAGGTTCCGCCTGAGGATCCTTTAATAAGCCAACACGAAATGAGAGAGTGTGTGGTAACTGAGCTCATGTCATTACTGTGCATTGTCAGCTCCGTACAGGGTAAGAGCATGTGTGGAGCTCCCTGTAGCCAGGCAATTGCACACAGCCAAAAATGATCACAAAAAGAAGAGTTGTCATGGGAAGGTGACAAGCACATGGCCAAGAGAAGGAAAAGATTGACCAAAAAGGTACAGCAGAATCCAGACTAATTCCTACTGTGCTGTTGATTACTGAATAGCAAAATACTTGGAAAATTACCATCAGATGTTTTATTGGGAGAAATCAACTCTGATGGCAGATCTGAAGGAATGCAGATCAGCAGGAAAGAGGACAAAACAACTCAGGACTATAAGAGTGTAAAGCCTGTAAAGATCCACTTGCCCAAACACTCCTGGAACAGTACTGGTTCACATAATCTCATACCAAAAAAAACCCTAGAAGCAGGATTGCCTCAACACATCACCTTACACATCACTCTTAGACAAAAAGGAGAGAGCAACAGCCTTTGAGGTACAGTGGGTTTCAATTAAAGTTTTACCTTTAAATCCTTATCAGCTATAATTGAGAAACCTTATATAAAGTATATTAATATTAATCATAATTTATACATATATATACACACATGTAAACATGGCTGTGTTAAATATTAAGGATAGTTAGCAACTTCAGAATACTATTATATGCATATGGATATTTTTTGATAAAAGAAAATTTTTATTTCCCTTTGAAAAAAAAATCTGAAAATTTAAGTTATCTTAAAAATCAGGCAAGACCTTGCCTGGACATTCAAATTATAATGATTGTTTTCAATTATTAGATCTATTAAGATCTATAATTATCAATTCAAATAATATTTGAGCATGTGTGGTTAATTCATAGATTCTCCTGGTTCTTTAACTAAACAATATGTTCATCTTTGCTTTGCAATGTAAATGATCACATTTTTGTGATTTTTTTTTTTAATTCACCCCTAGAGGAAACTGGATTTCAATGATGGGTGAAACAGTGATTCCTGTGTGAATTATAAAGCACCTAAAAAGCAATAAGCTGCAAAAGGGTTCAAGTTACATGAAAACAGAAACTTAAGGAAGATTTTCTCATCCCATGATCTGCTCGGGTCTGTTGTTGACACCTTTCTCTAGTTTTGAACCAGTAGGAAATATTGTATTTATAAAATAGATTATGTTCCTTTTCTTCTCTGTATTTTATCTTTCTTTAAAACTGTCACCTTAAAAGTACATATAATACCCCAAATATGAGCAGATTTCTGTCCAGCTGAGATTGTCAGTCATCTCAGAATAAACCCTTCAATGGGAACTACAAGTCCAAGGTTATTCGGAGAAGTCTGCTTCTGCTGATAACCTGCTGCCTGCCTTTGGAGGGAATCCACTCCCCTTGACACCCCAGGTCCTAGGAATCTGCTAACCATCGAGGCTGCAGTGGTTCTTCGGGGCTGAAGGAAAATCCGCAGGCCCATTTCCCAACCTGGCGAGCCAGGTCAGTAAGACAATAAAAGAAAAAATTAAAGAAACTAAAATAAATAGTTTTTGACATCCAGTGCCATAAAAATAAAATAGTTTAAAACTTGGCATCATATAGAAGTTAGCTAATTATAGTGGCGCCATTCATGATGATATAATTAACTGTATGTCTGCATTTCTATTATAAACTCCTATTTTCAGAGGTTTATGATACAGCTTTAAAAATTTGCTCTGACCAGAGACTTGGCATGCTAAATCTCACCCTGGAAGCAACTTTTTTCCCTCCAAAACTGAAGAAGAAAAACCTGCTGGGTTTTTGTGGTTGTTTTATCTTTTATGTTGTTGTGGAGTTTTGTTTTAAAGCTTATAATAAGGTAATAAAAATAACCACACAGAAATAGTGCCCTTTATGCACTCAAAGACCTAGGGGTTTTAAAACACAAATTTTGATGTATGTTGTGTGATTTAGTGATAAAAGCCCCTCCCACAGCTCATTTCTGGAAATGCTACTGTGCTGCACAGAGTCTAGGCCACGGACATGTCCAAAAATTACACATTTCTAACAAGGACCTGCTGTTAGAACAACTCCTGCACTTAAAACATCCTGACATCTCCTCATTCCTAACTGGCTCTTCTTTTTTTTCCTCCCTCTTTTCTCCTGCAAACTGTATGGCTGCCAAAAAGCTGATCTTACACGAATGGAATTGAGGTTCCTTTTCTGCATTTAGCAAACCTAGCAGCGATTCCTCATAGGAAGGGAAGAAACACCCTGCAATATGCAAAATGCAGATGTTATCTGGGAGCAGGCAGATAAACAAAAACACACATGCAGTGCTCAGGGCTGTGTGCAGGACAGGAAAGCTTTCAGGCTCAGTGGTTGCTGGGACAGTCAGTCCCTGGGCTGGCTGATGAGCTGCTGTGCCACGGTTCCCTGTGTGACCCTGGGGTGGTCATTTGGTGCCTCTACATATTATCTCCCTGAGAGAAACACCCTGAAGCTGAGCTGTTATGGAATGAAAGTCTATAGAGATATACAGAAAATTACCCTGAGATGAATAATCAGAAATGTTACCACAATTAAAAGAAACATAACTCTGAGATTTCAGAGTTATAGCTAAGGAACGAAATACTCTATACATCTACTCCACAGTACTTACTCCAAACTACCTTTTTTTCTCATATCTACTTGAAATTTAAATTGGTTTTGTTTACTTATATACACTTCTAACAGAATCCCTTAGGCCAAAATTTGGCCTCATCACTAAAATCTTAATTGCCAACAGTATACTGGAAACTTCCGTGTGATCTAGAGACAGTAGTTTTCTTTCCCTGTTGCCACTTTGAAATGTTCTGTTCTTACTATTCTGCTACTTTCCTTCAGCCTGGAGAAGGTACTGTGTATTCCTTTGACCCTCTCAGAAATCCTTATGCAAATTTGTTTGGAGACAAAGTCCATGGAAATCAAAAAGAGAGTTTTAATTGACTTATCAGTCAGACTGATAGGCTCTCTATGGCCCTTCGAATGGTACACAAAAAGGTAGTTTCTTCCTTTCTCTATTGAGCTGGTTATTCTTCCTTCAGAGTTCTGTCCTTTGGGACATTGCTATTGATTCAAAATAATATGAAGAGACACTTCGTTTCCTCTGCAACAAAAACGTGAATCACTACTTTTCCTCATCTTGCTTTCCCCCCAAATACCATAACCGCACTTTGTTTAGACAGCGTTTCTGTAATGTTTGTCTGCATAACTGTATTGCACAGCTAGAACTTTCCTTGACAGAAAATACCCTTCAAATACTTTCCAGATTAAAAATTATACTGGCTCTCTCCAGGAGGCCAAGAATTGTTTTCGAAATGCCACATGCACATTCTGTACAAGCTCTAGTGGTGGTGGTCCTTCTATTGTGTCTCTCTGCTCTGTATCTCAGGATATAAGGTCTAAGGAAAAAAAAGATAAAGCCACCTCTATAGCACAAAAACACAAAAAACACTAGAAGTGTGAACTAACACCATGCATATTTCATCCTTGACTAGAAAAGCTAGGGAGTAAGTAAAATTTAAAAAGTAATTCACATGATATCTTACTGTTTATAGTAACTACAATACAGCTGAGAGCACGTTCCTAAGAGCAAACCATGCTTAAACATTTGGAAAAGTTATTGTGGCTAGAGCCCAGGTATCTGGTGACAACATTCGTGATGGAGTTGTTAGAATTCATAAACACACAAGTGCAGCCAAAGCTCTGAGTACCCTGGGGACTCTTGCCAAGGCATAGAAGCTTTCCTTCCCTCTCTGGTAATATTATGGAGGGAATATAAACTGTGTGTACAAGAATCATTGTGACTCCTAAGGATATCAAGGGGGTCCACACCCAGAGTTTTTCCCTCTCAGGCCACCAAGATTGCACATCCTTCCCCAGCCAGTCTCTGTAGATGTTCCTGTTCTGGACACAGGCTGAAATACTCCTCACCACATCAGTGCTGCACAGCTTCCTAGAGAGTACAACATGAGCATCTAAGGTGGCTCAGATAGCTAAAAGCATTAAGGGATATGCTGCCCTATAAAGTCATTGTCAAGTCCCCAATGTAGGTTTAAGCTGTGGGTGCTCCAGGTGTGAAACCCCCGTGGCAGTCAGGGACATTGCCTGCGAGTGTCTGTGCTCGAGGCAGACCTGCTGCAGTGCTTGCAGCACCCAGGAGAGCCCCGCACCTGGGCAAGTGCCAGGAGGTTTTATCAAACACAGAGGACTAAAAGAACTTGAATGCAAACTCTCCTCACAGTTGCCATGGACATGACTACAACCAAGTGCCTCCCTGTCTGTGTATACCAAGAGATACACGGATGAGGATGATGAAGGATTAAACTCTGTTCTTTATTAAGCAATGCATACTGGAGGAGTTCTTCTAAAATAAATGTAGTTATACTCTATTAATTTTGGTATAAAAAAGTCAGTCTGACAATTTGCCACGCAGCACAGTAAAAGACCAAACTAAGCCTTCAATAAGCACCAAGCCTCCTAGAATTATTTCAATCAGTAACAGTCTAACCTGTCAATGACCTGGCCATGTACTGTTTTTCAGCCATTAATGCAAACATATAACAGGCAACAAAAAACCAGCCAACAGTAAAAATCTGTAGGGAAGATAACTAATCTCCTCCTTTGTCTGAATTTTCTTCCACTTTGGTTTTATCTTTGCTGCATGCTACTTTCATTAAAAAATTGTAAACTATGTATTATAAAATGGAACAGATGAAAGGATGTTTATATGAATTGTAGTTGTGTTTCTCCATTAGTTTGATATGTAATTCCAAGCACGGTGATGATTATGTTGATGACTACTGATGATTATGTTTTAAACATAATTAGAGTTTAAACAGTGATGCCCAGGAATATTTTCACAATGTATTTTCAAATGAAAATGCCAATGCATTAAAAATTCAAAAGCCCAAAAATCAGACAAGGAGGGAAAACAGAAGGCAAGTAAGGAAATGAGAAGAATGTATCTTTAAGAAAATTCCCTTTTTCATTCAGATTTTCAAAGAGGTAGATTAAACTGAGTTTATAACATTGAAAGTCTTCAAATGAAACTGGAATGTCTGAATAGACTCAGTCCAAATTTCTAGGAGATTTTACATTTTAATAATATTTAGATTAGCTTTTCATCTAGGAAAAATATTAAATCTTGAAAATTCTCCTGAGTTAGGGCAATAATAGTGTGCCCAGCAATACTTCTAATCAGAACATCAATGTCACCTTGCATTGCAACACCAGCAGTGGTCCCGGCCTGATGGGTTTTCTAAATACCTGAAAAATATTTCGAACGTTTGGGTACAATTTCTTCTTTAAAGAAAAGAGTACGTTTTTGGTTCTTTTTTTAAAGCAAGGTGATATTTTAATTTTTTTCAAAATTTTTACAAATCTAGACCTGCCCTTTTATTTAAAATATTTTAATTGAAAATATCACTAAGATGTAGTCTCAATCTAGAACTTTCATCCTTTTTCTATCCCCTCAGAAACTTTAGTAATTGCAATAGTTAAAAGAATAAAATAATAGTTTAATCTTGGCAAAGTGGTTTAGTTTTCTGGAGCATGATTTTCTTAAGTAACGTTCAAAGCTAATATAGACACAAAATCAACAAAATTAGATAATTTAAAATGTACATGTTTCATCAGAACTGGTATTTAAATGAGCGTCCAAGATACTTCCTGTGGAGATTTCAGAAAGCAGATTTTTCAAATTTTCCATTCTGAGAAAATTCTTTATTACAAGTCCTATTGAAAAGTCACTTATTTCCCACAGAATGTAAAAATGAGCCTAGTTTTCCTTGGGAAAGGATCTGTGATAAGCTGCTCTTCTCTGTGACCACTGGCACTGCTGCCCTGTCCCAGCACTGTTAAATTCTTTGTGTGGGAAGCTGCCAGGGAAGTCAATAATTAGGGTTTAGGGTTTTGGGGTTTTTTTCCCCTGAGCCTTTACTCCCATCTCCCATGGAAAGAAAGAAGGAAATAACAAATTCCACAATTCTTTAAAATCCAGCGGCTGGGCTGCAGAGGGCATTACCTGCAGGCATTACCTTCTCACACCGTAATTTAACAGCTCCTCCATTTCATTTCCATACCGCTCGGTTCAAATGACAAGCAGAGCTCAGCGACAGTGCCTGCAGCCTTCAGCTGGGGCTGGCCCGAGCCCTGCCCTCGCAGGCAGCCCTGCCCGAGTGCCTCTGCACTCACACCCCCGGGCAGGCAGCAGCTGCTCCAGCGTGTCCCTCCTGCCTGCCGGGGGTCACCAGCGGGGCAGGGCCGGGCAGGGCAGGGCAGGGCAGCAGCGCTCCGGACACGGGACAGGCATCACACATCACCCTGCAGCTGGGCTCGGGGGTGGCCTGTGCCTCTCGGCAGGAAAATCGCCGCCGTGTGCTCTGCTCAGGTGTCCCCGGGCAGCAGCAGCAGCAGCCCCGGCAGCCTCTGGGGCGATGCCGCACAGAATGCCGGCGGTGCTCTCGCAGCCTCCCGGGACTGCGTGGGGACCTGGGGACCTGCCCTGCAGGGACCCTGCTGCTCCGCCAGTCCCAGCCCCGACAGAAGTGCCCAGAGTGCTGTCGTGCTCCCGCGTGCAGCCTGCTCTGCCTCCCCAGTGGCCATCTGCCATGGGAAAGCAGCATTTGGCACTAAAAGGATGTCATCTTGTCATCGCGTCACCCCTGCAAGGCGGGTTCAGGCACCCAGCCTGGGCACGGGTCATGGGGCAAACATTAGGAGCATAAATTTGCTACTTAGAGAAGAGAGGAGTGTGTGCAGTTCAGAGCACCTAAATTTGAGGCCTGAAGCAGCACAACATAGCAAAGGAGCAGTTTGCATCCCTACCCCGTGTTCTTTTCAATCTCTGTGGTGTTTAAACTGCAGAGCTGGCTCATTTCAAAACAAATGCTGGACTGAAAAGCTGATGTGACATTACGGGCATTTAAGCTTATAAACTGTGTTAGGTGCATATGGCTGGCCCAAGAATACATAAATTAGCTTTCTTTGCATCATTACAAACACTTTAAGAATATTTTTTGCCATGGTATGTAATTTTATTTTCAACCACAATTATGACGGCTTTACTCTAAAAAAAACCATCATGCACTGTGGGAAGCATATGATGAGCTCCCAAATCAACATTCAAGCAGTTTAGAAATTAAAACTTATTTAAAAACCAGCATTTAGAGTATTATTCAGGTGCAGTTCTTATTTCATACTACTTCAGCATTATGACTTGGTAAAAGGCTCTAGTGAGTTCAGTAGAAATCAGTATAATGATTCCAATATTAACAAAAATGAACAACGGGGAATATGATTTAGAGATAGTACCTGTCAATTTTGAAATATCATCTTTTGGCTTATGTGCATTCCTGCTGTGTGCATGTGAGAAAGAGCTTCTTTCATGTATTTCCAGATCAGTTAGAAGTATCTCCCAATACAGCTACAAGATAATGAGCCCAAGTCTGCTCTGACTGCTGTCTCATAGTCAGGACAGGACATCTCTGCTCGCTGTGGATTTTCTGGAGAGTCCTCAGCTCTCAGGGGACAAACAGAAAAGCAGTCACAGCAAACAGCTTTACCTATAGGCCTAGAGCTAAGGGTGTAGTATATTAATGGCTGCCACAGAAAATATGAAACTGATTATCTGGCATGAAATGAGAGGGCTGATTCTCCCCAGCCGTACACACTTCTGACAGTGTATAGAATCTGCCTCTTGCCTTTGCTCTCTGATCCCACGAGGAAAATCTGCCTTACCTCTCTCTTCATCCTCCTCTTCACAACCATGACTGAGATTGGGTATATGATCAAGGAAAAGAGGTATGAACAGACTTATCACCTGGCTGACCTTGGCCATACTGTCAGATTCAGACACCAATATGACTGTACAAACAAGAGAGTACTGTGCTGACTTTGTCAATTAACAAATCACTTCTAGCAGCTAAAATCCCACCAGTACTGCTGGCAGGTAAATTTTTGTCCAGAGAAACTCCAAAGAATATACTCCAATGACACACAACTGACTAAGCCAAGAGGGTTTTGTAAGAATTACTTAGACAATCTGCTCATTTTAGTGGCTGTAATGGGAAATGTTCACTTCTTGAAACTATCCTTTAACACTGTACAGCAGGAATATAGGTTTTTGTAAAATTCCCCTCAGTTTTGCCATAGGATTTAGAATATTGTAACTAAGTCAAAATTGTTGTCACCCATGTCAAACTTAACAGTGCACCACACCATTCCTCACTTATGAGTACCTTTAATGACTGCGTTAGTCAGTATCTGACATTTAGTCCAGTGTGTATGGTACCACTGAGATTCTGACAGATTGCAGTTTACAGATGTCACATGGATGCACAAGTAGCTAGCAATGACAAAACAAACACATATATGAAGTTTTTTAAAATTTGTCTTACTTACTTATTTTCAAAAGCTTTCCTCAACCAACCGTATTTCAGCCCTCCCCTCCAATCTGCCTACTAGCAAAGGGATCTAGATAATCTGTAGTTTTTAATCAGAAGTTTGGAAATGCAGAGACCACAGCAAAACCCAGCCATGTCCAACTTTCTTTATGAGGAATGAGTGTTCTCTACTTAAAGATGACTGTCATTAGGCCTACACTCAGAGTTTATCAGAGACAAGCAATATTAAATAGTCAAATATTAGACTCTGGTTTGTTTATAAGTGTTCATAAGGGGTAGAGGAAGAAAAAGTAACACTTTAATATAATTCTACTATTAGTTATACAGATGCAAAGCTGAGGAAGCTCAAGCGAAATCAGCAGAGATCTTTAGATACAATGCCATGGCTGACAACTGCATTTGGCTCAGTTGCTCTCAAAGCTCAGCAGTGGCTAACACCCTCATTCAGTCACACCAGCACAGCGAGCAGCACTTTGGAAAGAAGAGGATAACTCCTTAGTGGCACATCTGTTAGGTATAGATGGCATTCATCTGAGTAGCTTTGCCAATGGATGACATGCCAAGTCCTTTATACTAAAAGGCTTGTGCTTGATGTTAATCATTCGCTCTCTGCCAGTTAACATGTTTATCCTTCTAGGAAATACTTTGATCTATACTGGCACTTGAAATATAGCAACCAATTTTACTAGACTGGAAATGAACAAACAAGATCTTGTGTGAATTGCCAAATGGCACAGCAAAATGCAGGATGCACGTTACAAAAGGTTGCTTAGCAACTGGAAAAGGCCATGCATTCCATTTCACTATTTTGGTTTGAAATAGAAAATAAATGGCATTATAATAGTTTGATATACATGGAGAGCTAGAACATAATACTGCTCTGGAGAAATCTGTTTGTGAGGAGTGTGTGTCATGGGAGAGAGACTCTGAACTCAACATTCAATAGGTAAGTGAAGGAGAAACTGCCTTTCAGATATTTTGCCTTAAAATGTAAATGTAACAGTAGTTTAAGTTCAGTGCATGTATTCTGCTATTCAACCAGGATTTAAAACAATTGTTTATTTTTACCTTTCATCCTCAAATGTTAAGAGGGTTAGTTTTTTTTGCAAAGACGACTATTAGCTCATCGTCCATTTGCATGCAAGGAAGTGGAAGTTTAGAGCAGTTGGTACTTTACCCATGCAAGTTGCCAAACTATGACTACATCACAGGCATCCTGAATCTAAGCAGTCTTAAAAAAATACAAACCGACTTCTGCATAACATATCCTCCTTCCTCTCTCTTACGCAGCTCCCCCCATGCCTGGAGCTGGTCTTAGATAGACAGATATAAATAATTGACTAGCAATACTTCATCTTCATACAGGAAAAAGAGAGGTGTCTAAAAACACAAAGTCTCCCATACCTCAAAGCATCTACTGTCTTTAATTTCCAATATGAGAAACTGAGGCAGAGATTAAAATGATTCTTGAAAATCACATGGGAAGCCTCTTGCGATTTGAGAGCAGAGTATGGACATCTGACATTTATCTTAGTGGTGCAGTCATCTCCTCTTCCACCAGTATTCTTTTTATACAGGCATCTAAAGTCTGTACCCCCGATATTCCCTGGCTGATAAAATCCCCTTGCAAACACCATCTCTACATCAGCTCTCAGCCCAGGCAATGCTGGTGCTGAAGCAACACACCAGCCCTTGCTGCAGCAGCAGGAACCTGCCTAACTCAGTGGGAGTTGAGCGGCAAGAGTTCCGGCCCAGACAGGGCTCAGACCTCTGCGGCAGCGCGGTACAGCAGGGTGAGGGGAGCACAAAGGGGCAGGACTGTCAGGAGGTGTCAGCTCCTTAATCTATGTAACGTGTAAGCTGCAGCCAACAGCCTCCCGCACAATACCCCGTGTGTCCGCTGAAAACGACATCGCCCGTAATTGCATTGTGCGCTCGGAAGGGACCCGAGATCCGGATCAAGTTCAACAAGATCTGTGTCATTCTAGTTAGTGCTGTTTTTCAAGCACACCCCTTCAGTGAACAGAAAGCCCTCTGAATCCATGACCAGACTTTCAGGGCCAGATAACTGACTGTTTCGGTTTCTTTCAAGTTGTATCGCAGTAGACACACACAGTATCCTGGATACTGGACAGATTTAAAAGTGGGAAGAAAAGGTTCCAGCACACTGGCTTTAAAAGAGAGAACAAAGTAAGTGAGGATCAGAGGGAGGAAGGCGATCGCTATGACACTAAGACAATTAATCACTGCCAGATGTTAAGGGTCACACAGCACTGCATGCTGGGAAGATCAGCAGGGGTTCTTGGACAGGGAATAGAGGGAAAAAATAACCTGTCATGTCAGTGAACTAGTCAGGGGTTTAGGGTTCCTGTCGTTTAACTATTAGTGTGCTCTTAATAAAATGACAATGCATTGAAGAAGGGGAGGAAGATAGGGGAGTTGGCAGAAAAGAGGGAGTGACAGCTTAATAATCCCTGTCTGTCAAAAGCACTAAAAATACCATCCCAAATTCAATGTTCTTACTTTTGTAATGAACGCGCCAGGGTTCCTGCTTGATTAATAGAACACTTGTTGACTGACAAGGACAAATGTGCACATGGTCTGAACACAGCGCTGTGCATAAATAATTTAAATTGCACTATGGCCAGAGCTCAGCTTGCACCGGAGGTTCTGTGATAAACCCCTGTGTTTCAGCAGTTCATAACTTGGCCCTAAAAGAAAAGCTCAGAAGTCTTGAGCCTAAAGTTGGACTGAGAAGGCTGGTTGGTTTCTTTGAAGTATGAAAAAGAAACCAATACCCTTTGGAAATCACAGACCATTGTTGGTGTAGTGATGGTGGAGCCTCTATTGGCTCCAGTTGTACATCTCTCACATTACAGAAAAAAGAAAATGGTTTGACACTGAATGATGCAGACAAATTTGCATTCATGGTAATTCCCACTTATCCCCATTAACAGCAATGCTAATCAGAGCAGTATATACTCACCACAAAAATGGGAGAATGCTTGATTTGAACTTGAGGAATAATTTTCAAAGGGAAGAGTTCAGACCATTTTTGTTAAGGCAGCGCTCTTAGAAGGCAAACATAGTTTTTACACGGCCACCTATACAGCAGTGGTATCTCACTGAGCAACCTCCACTGCAGTTAATGTAATAGTTTGAGTGATGCCACACATTAAGTTAGCTTATAACAGTACTTCAGAGCATTAATGTCTCCTTTATATCTACTACATTAATAGATCACAGCAGACAGAGTAGCTCTGCTGCACAGCACAGAAACAAGCCCAGGAACTTGCTGCTTAAGCTCTCCATCCCTCAGTTTAATTTCCTCTTACCTTTTCTTGTTGCAGTTCACTGGTGTCAGAAACACAACAGATGGTTGCTGCTGCTTTGTGAGGCTCCTGTTTCCTGGTGGGCCGTGGTGCTGTGTCACTGCAAGGGTACTTCAAGGTGCAATGAGGGTTGAGATGCTTTGAGAGAAAAAGAAGCTGCCTGAGGTACTGATGCACTGCCTGAATCAAAATAAACAAACAGAACTGATTACGCAAACACAAGACACTTTCTTGCAGCATCTTCAACAAGTAGTTTTACCTTGTGGGACGGTTTGATGAATTAATTTTCAAAAGCTAAAAAAAGTAAAAGTAAAATAAATGTTGTATAAATCCCAAACAACTTCTGGGTACTGATTTTACCTCAAGAATTTCCAGCTTATAATGAAAGTGAGAATAACTGAAGGTGACTATATAGACAATACATCACATTGCTACAGCTGTATGCAACCCAGTCCTGATGTTCCATTGACTTGGCCTATGTTAGCCACTTCATCATCCTGAGACATCTGGCAAATGGCCAATATACTTTTGCCTCTATGTTTTTATGGATATAACAGCTTGAGCAAGATTAAAGGTAAAATAAGTACCTTATAGAGATACATGCAATAGTTTGCATAATTGCACATGGGTTATGTTAGTAGAGCATTTTCATACACAAAACTTCCTTTGCTCCACAGCACTTTCACACTTGGGTTTTTTCATACTTTAGATTGCTCCCCTAAATAGCATACCATGATATACAGCTAAACATTCTGCTGGATCAGTCATACAATTACACATGTTTGTTCCACATGTGCCTACCAAAAATATCCAGAGCCTCCATATAGCTTCCTTCTTTAAAGTAAATAGCAAGGAACAGACTTTTATTCCTCTCCAAAACCTTAGTCCCAGTAGGCATAAAAGAGTCTTAGTGCATGTGAAAGGCATGGGCAACAAAAAAGCACAAAAGTTTTTTTGCTGTTTAGCTTTTGTCATTTAAGCTATCAAACAAATAGAAACAGACTGGCTAGAAGCCAACTTAAATTGTAGTTGAATAAATTTCTATAACACTTATTCACTTTGGACAATGCAAAATAATTGACCAAAAGCAAAATGCTCCCAGAATTTATTTTTAAATTAAAGCTTATCTATAGAAATATATTAACAATATACAATGAGCTACTTGTTCTACTGTTCTAGGCAGAGCAAGTCATCCTTTTAATTTGTGACAATAAATGAGGTAGAAATTTTTGTATTCATTCTAAGAACTTCTTTCATGTTGCTAAAGGAAAACTGCCTTGCAATGCAGCATCACACACAGGAAAAGTAAGCTTATTTTTTCTAAATGTGGGGAAAGTTTAAAAATTGATGCTAACAAAACATACCTCTTCTCTTCCAAAAGCAATGATGAGCATTTTAATTTTTCTTTGAAAGTATACAGGTAGGCTGATATAATTTTACCTACAGAACTATTAACTGTCAACTCTCCCCACTTGTTTGCAGGCCATATTCTCACAACAATGTCATCAGATTGATTATTCAGCTAGCAAATTCACAGGTGAGCTGTATATTTTAAGAACATTTCATTATTCCAGTGGGGCCTTGGACTGAATGAAATGGCTTGGTTTTTCTTGGTGCATTGTAGTAGAATATGCACCTAAATTATCAACTGTATTTAACCTCCAGCCTAAACTAATTTGGCTGACAGGAGGAGTGCTGACTTTTAAACCCAGCCAGATAGTGTTTTCTGACAGAGTTTCAAGAGAACAACACACATGTAGACAATTAGCCAGGTTTTAGAGGCTGGCCAAGCCCAGAGAAGAGCTGGAAACATGTTCCTCAGTGTTTCTCATTAGAGACTGACTGACTGAGAGGATTCCGTGGGAGAAAGGCTGGTTCGGGGCTGGCCTTTCATCTCAGCCACCTGTGCATAATGCGCCCCAGATCCTGAGGGTGAGGGAGGCGGTGGGAGTGCAGCCTCAGCTGGAGGCTGATTTTCCCAGGGAATGAGCAGTGTGTGGCTCTGGGGCAGTGCAGGTGGCAGCCTGGGAGCCAGGCTGGGGCAGGAGGGCAGCTCCTGGAGCTGCTGCTCGGGCAGGGCTTTGCCACACACAGCCCTGCAGAGCTGCCTCACCCCTCTGCTCACACAGGTGACTTGGGAGTCTGGGCCAGGCTTTGGGCAGATTTCTAAACTCCCTGACAATAAATGAAGCCTTGCTCTCCTCACCAAAAAAACCCTAAAACACTAAGCCCCAACCCAATCTGATAACACTGCTTTAATTCACTACAATGCTGTTATTTCTCATATCAATCTCCTCAAGTACAGTTACACCTGCACCTCCCTGAGCTTTGGGAGGGATTTGCATTTAAGTACAGTTTGCTTCAGCAGTTTGCCTGGAATAATTGATACCCTGTTATTTTTCAAAATGTTTTAACAAGAGTTCAGTGTGTGTTAGTCTGTGCATGTTCTCAAACATCTGTGTGGCAATCAGATAAAACCCAGACATACTGGTAAGATACTCCAAAAGGAAGCGTTAAATGCATAAACACAGTGTGTCTACCATGAGCTGATATGTTGATTTCTTCATACTTTTCATATACTCTCTTGAATTGTGCTGTTAAGGCAGGATTTCTCACAGTCAGGGAAGAAAACCCAACTCCAACATCCAATTTCCCTGCAGTTTTTCTAAACCACAAACTACTACAATTTATAGAGGAGAATATCTGCTATGACACATTTTCTCTAAGGGAATATTTACTGGAGAATCCATCACTCTAATGACATCTTTTTTAACCTCTGTGTTTTCAACATTTTGCTACAAGTATGTCTATTCACATGAATTAGTAGAGCCTGTATTAGACAGTAGTAGACCACCACATGTGGTTTTGTAGAGAGAAAACACCTCAGATCTCCTGTAAAGAGTATGGAAAGTTTGTATCTGTTTTATATATGTGTAAATTATTCCAGAAACTATTTTCTCCTTTTGACAGTAAACTTTGGCCTCTCAAAGATGCATTCTGTAAGCACCTTTGCACATGATGCTGAAGCAGAAAAATAAGTGAGATACTTACTTTCCTTTTGCTCTCGTTTAATCTGATGACCCTTCTGTACTTAGTGGTCCCAGAGAAACCCCAAACTATCTTTTATTATTCTCCATGGCCACATTTTGCTTCTCAAATATTTACTGCTCAACTACACCTAATTGCCTTCAATGTTGCCTCTTGGAGAAGGAATGACTATCAGCCTCTTCAGATTGCTCTTCCCAATGTTGCTACATGAATGATATGGTTACAACTCTCCAAGTACTTATTTTCTTACAGTTAAAACATCTGGAGCCACTTACTAACATGAGAATCACAAAAGAAGGAAAGTTTCTAGCCTGTGTGGTTTCTGAGAAAAGTCACTCAAACATACCCTACAAGCCCACAAACCAGAAAATAAAGTTCTAATTTTATTTATTTAAAATATCCTTAATTTTCAGTACTTAGGGATGACAAAACTGTTTGGCTGATCCTCTCATCTCGATGTGACCCTGATGCCCTGACTCCTATAATGGACAGACAAGGGGGTGTTTGGTCATGGGAGGAGCGTTTTCCTGTGCCCGGGAGGATGCTCAGAGCAAAGACACTGCTGACCAGCCTGTGGCCGTGCTGGAGCAGGACCGAGTAGTGTCACCCTGCACATGAGCAAATACAGCCTGAAAATTCTGTATATATTTCCCACTGTAATGTACCTATTGTTCCTATTCTCTAAGGCACTCACCCAAATGATTATATGTACAACAATTAACAAATAAAAGAGTATTACAAAAGCGAAATTCATGCTGTTGTCCAAGATTCACATGGTTTGGCAATTTGCTCTAAGGTAAATTAATGATGTTTTTATAACACATGAAAATTTCCAAGTAGTACACAATAACTTGTTTGTGAATCCATTTTAAAGATCCTTATAGATATATACACTTTGAAGTTAAATATTTCTAAAAAGATGGGTTAGTGAAAAATTTTAAGAGACTAAAAGCCATTTTGGCTTGTGTGGAAGAATGTACCTGATAGAAGAGGAGCTCTTGGAAAGCTTCAGAAACCTTTAATGTGCAGCCCTTGTCTTTCCCATTTTTGAAATCTTACTCACTTGAGTAAAATAACTGCCAACTGATTCTTTCAATCTGACAGGCTGTAACTGTCTGAGCTTGCCTTGGTCACAGAGGGCCAAGAAAAGCTGCCTTACATTGTCCTTCCCCTCTTGTTCCTCTGTTTCTCTCCTTTTTCATCTTTCTTGTGAATTTAGAGAGCTTCCCACTTCTAAACTCTCAAGCTTTCAAAGTGTGACACATGAGTTTAACACATCTTGTTAACTTAATATTTCACAGAAAAGACTTTCCTTTGGAAATATTCTAGGTCAGCTTTACCGCTACCATGAGAAGTAATTTTTCTAAGGTCTTGATTCATATAAGTACCAAGTATCCTCAAATTCTGAGATCAGAATTAGACCCTTTATGGTTTCCCACTGGAAGCCGACAAAAAAAAAAAAAAAATCAGAGGAGCAGTTTTGGTCCACCGCCATCAATGGGAATTGTAGAGTCACAAAGGAGAAAATATTCCTAAAACAGTGATGGAAATAGAGAAGGAAAAGCATGAAAGGGCTTCCAGTCATGCAGTGGATGTTGCTCCCTTGTGAACACACTCTGACGTTTTCTTAACAATGAACAAAAGCTATTTTCTCTAAGGGAGAGGACAGGAAAAGGCTCAGGCTAAAGCTGGGTCAGGACTGGTTAGCACTGAGCTTCTGTGTCATTGGTGAGAGGACTTGAAGTCCAGTTAAAAGTCTCTCTTGCCCGTACCCAGCCTGTGCTCTCCCTTTGAAATCCATCTTGTCCCTCCAAAATGCTGCTCACTGGGTATCAGTTTTGTATAAAGTTCCCTACCTAGTCCAGTTTTATCCACACATCCCTATAGCTGTGCTGCTTTTCCTTTCCAAACCTTCAGCTGTAAAAGTATCCCCCTAAAACTGAACCATTTAGGAAGAAACAGATGAGAATTTAATTTATAAACATTTTTTCCAGCAGTTAATAATAAAAGCTTTGCCTTAATGGATCTTGGTTCCTGCCACATTTGGTATCCTTGCTTTGAAGCACTACTAGCACCTTTGCATCACAGAAATTTTCATATATTTGGAGATTTTGGGGGGAGGGGTTATTTTTTTTTTCCCCCCATTAACTTACTTTAATATATTAAAAAACCCACAAAACAAAACCCACAAAACCTTGAAAATAATTAGCAAAATCTTAAAGCTGAAAAAATACTTAGGAAAAATTCAATTGAATGTCTACATCTTAAAAAAAATATTGCTTTGACTCTCAAAGCTGAGATACATTTATCCTTTAATGAGGTCTAACAAATAATAGGATGATGGAACACTAGAGGCACAGGCAAAGGTAACACAGTCACAATTTACATAAGTGAAAGTCAAGCACAGATTAATACTAAGATGCAGATTTGCTGGCTTGATCACTGAACAATATTCTTTCAGAAACAGTGTACCACAGAGCTCTGACTTCTTGTATTGTTTTTACACTTAACATGTACGAGGACAGAACAACTCACTTGTAAACTGGAAAGAGAGCCAGAACTTTCAAAACTAGAGCAATCTGAGGATGTTCAGGATAAGATTTTAAAATAAACAACAGAAAAAGCAGTTTTTCCAGAAGAATGCTTCCTCCCCCTCTTCCCTGTCCCACTCTCCTCTGTCTCCAGCAGAGCCACCACCAGATGTTTCAGAAACCACACACTGGGCAGACACACAGGATCATGTGTCCCTTCTTCCAGAAAGGTCTCATCCAAAGGGAAAAATTTAGACAGCCTAGTTCAAAGAGCACACCAGTAGCAGCAAGTAGCAAGGCTTCCATTTTAAATAGCTCTTACCTTTGAAAATAGGAATTTTAATGGAATAATTTGTACATTTCAAATCCAGAAAATTGGGTCGCAACTGCAGAAGACTCTACAGAATAATTTTGTGATAAACACATTAATCTAAAACAGTTCATGACTATGTAATCTATGAACATGACTAATGAAGAAAAAATATTTTCTCAGAATTAAGATTACTACAAAACTAGCACGAAATATAGTCCTGGCAGGGAAGACACATTTTATAGATTTAAGAAACAGGTGAAGCATTTTCACTCCAAAATAGAAGTGCTTCACCCTAATCCAAGCAACTATTTTTCCTATAAGCAAATGCTTCAAAAATGCAAATTTAATTTCCTCAAATGTATTTAATGGTAAACAGAAATTATAAAAATAAAATATTTATTCAAGATTAATAGCAACACTTAATAAAATGGATGTAGACACTGAAATCAAGATAAATAATTAAAAATGTGTTTGTTTCAAAATCAGATTAATGTGCCGGCTATAGAGATATTTCCTTCTACATCTAAATGTAACAGGCAATACTTTTTCTCTGACTTTGACTGCTTTTTTACTCCTAAAAGCAGCAACTCTAAAGGATTGCTGGTGCCAAGTGCTCGGGTCACAAGCTAGGCTGGCGAGCAGAGGAGAGCAGTGCCCAGGGTAGCACTGAGAGGGGCTGGGGTGGCTCTGGGGCTCGCAGCCCCTCCATCCCCACTGGAGCTGCTCGGTGTGAAACACCTCCCGGGCTGCTCTAAAGCACGCAGCCAGCCAGCCCTGCCCTGCCTGGCCCGGGATCAAAGCCCTGCAAAGGTGGCTCTGTGCCACTGCTCCCCTGCTCTGCTCAGCTTCACGCAGGCCAAACTCAGCACAGCTGAGAATCCACCCCAGCACGTTAATCATGGCTTGGGTGGAATTGCTGTCATACTCAAGTTTTCATTTCCTCCACCTTTTAGAGCCTGACTTTTTCAAAAGAACACAAGAGATGTTTCATCAATTTTGCAATGAAGCACCTCGGATTGGAAGTGTCCTTCATTTTGCAATTCTAGAAAGCAAGTGAAATTTGTAGAAGTCAAGCACTTATTATAGAGAAAATATTCATCAGCGGAATTATTTCAGTAGTCACTTGACAGCGGTGCAAAAACAACACTGTGAAAGACAAAGACTTAATCAAGCTGCTAAAAGCATTCCATATCAAGAAAAATTTACTACAGTTAATACTAAATTTGATTTGCCAAAAGTGCAAGAAATTGAGTTAGGTGCTCACTCTGTCTGGTGCCAGTGGGACTTCTGGCAGTACAGCCTGGCACCAGAGCCTTGGATGTTTCTTTGTCCTCTTTTTTCCTTTCACATGGAGAAAGACAAAGGAAAAAAGAAATTACAGTCATTTCAATGTGATGAAACAGTCACAAGAAGAATTGTACATTCACAATAAACAAGTGTAGACATGGTATCAGCAAAATTTCTTACACGGAATCAAATGTATTTCACCACAGTAGAGTTATAATTCAAATCTTTATTGCAGTACAGCTGTGGAGTCAAGTTCAAGAGAATTATAAGTTCTTTCTTTATTAATTATATTTAAATGGAATACAAAACAGAGACATACCACAACTCTGGTGCTATCAGTGCCACAGCTCCATGTATTCTGGAAAACTCAAGACTCACTATATAGCTGGAAACAGATGCATATTTATAACATTTATAATTGGTATCAATATAGCATTATTTTGTTCCAAAAGTTGTTCATAGGAGTTGTCAGAGTCAGGGACTACTGTTTCCCAGGGACAGGATGGATTAAGATTACTGTGCACACTAGGATGTGAGGGACCAAAAATGCATGAGGTCACAAAGACCAAGGAGACAAATAGAAACTCCCTGTACAACAATAAAATATTTCAAACTAGAAAAAGTTTGCTGGATTATGGAAATACATTCTTTCTGAATACTTTTCTCCCCTTCAAATCCTAGCCATCCTTAAAAGCAAGATGACAGCTCTCACAAGAGAAATTTTTCTTCTTCTCTGCTGTGATTTGATTTAGATCTCCTTTGCAGTGACAGACTGCCAGATTGTGCAAAGCCCAGAGATCTCTACAGCAGGCAGTCCACTAATGACTCAAAGTTTGTGTAAGATACAGAGAGGTATATACACAGAGCAAGGAGAGAGAGAACAGAAGAGGAAAGAATTAAGCATCCATCTCCCTCACCCATCAGATAGGCCCCCAAGCCCCCAGGCTGGAGCCCTGCTGGGGCAGTGGGAAGCAGCATTATTCCTGCTGGGATCCAGGCATCCCCAGTTGGTCAGTGCAGATGTTCTACTGCCAATCCATCAAAAAGTCACTATAAACTGCAGCTATTAGAAAAGTACAACATATGGAAATGTAGTAGTGTTTTCAGTGATTTGTTTGAATGGCTTATATTTTTGGTTTGCAAAGTTTGAAAACTTTTTTTTTTAATAGGATGTTTCTTTTTTTCTCTTTTTTTTTCAGTATCAGTTGCAAAACTGCCTAAAGTCACAGTCACATGTCAAAACCCTGACACCTACTTTTAATGATTTCCATTTCCATTCCAACCGTCTCATCCACTTAACTTCCTCATTGCTTGGCTACAGCTCCAGCATTCACGTCTACATTTTATCGGTGTTCCATGGCTTTCAGTGGAATAACTCCACGGTCACACACATACTGCAATGCAACTACTATCTTCATTATGCTAAGTGGACTTTACTCCTTCAGTACCAGTCTAAACAAATAGGCCGTTAATTTTTTTCTTCTTTTTGGTTATAGTTTTCCACTTCAAAATAATTTGCCTTGGTTCAACTCATGTATAGAACTTAAAAAAAGAAAAAGCCAGTTAATTGATTCTTTTCTAAAGCAACAATAAGGAACTCTCTCATTTGGAACTCTCACAATTGGAACTCTCTCAAGCATGGGCATTTTGAGAAAAACACTTTGATGAGATTCAGCTGAGTAGAATAGTCATAATTAATATAAGTCAACTGTGCCAAAGCAACATATTATTACTTCATAGAGGATGTTTGCAATGGAGGATGAGTTATTCAACAGGCCTAACAGTCCTGACAGAGCTTGACCTGCATTTAACCTGCACCACATACAGCCAAAAGAAGTCTCATTCTGCAGTTCTCACATTATCTAACCACTTCTGAGAAAAGAGCTTTCCATTCCACAGTGTTGGTAAAATTCAAACTACTAATTAATATCTTGCATTCATTATTGTAATTAATAATGGACATTGGCATCTAGGAGGCTTAACCAAGACGAGAATCCTACTGCAGTGCTTTAAAAACATCTTGGAACAGGCAGCTCTGCTTTGCGTTACTCAGTTTACAAACTAGACAGACATGAGCTAACAAAATTAGGTCCTCTTGCCCAGGTTCACACAGCTGAAATACAACTCAGGCAGGGAAAGTGACCACCACAATGGAATAGGACAAAAAAATTTCCTACTTATACCCACTCTTGGGAATAAACACAATTTAGGGCCTCAAACCCAAGGAATCACTTCAGGGATTTTAATGATGGTGTGAATTGCTTGCTCCCGTATTTTAAAAGAGTTAAACACAAAATTTATTTCCTTTGTTACAAGCAAAGAGAGCTTTCAGCATTGCTTGCAGTAGGAAGGGGGAAAGTGGATTTAAAAATTGTTTTGTTAAAGGACACATGAACTCTTCTTTTGGGTCAAAGTATCTTTCAGGTCACTAGCACTGTGTGTTTCTGGAGGAAAGTCTGCTTTCCAACCACTTCTTGTGTTTCATACAAAGTTTAGCTTTAGTCAATATTATTCAGGATAAGGAAAGACACTGCACTTCTTTAAAGAATGATGTACAAAACATTACATTGAACTATTGTTGTTCCGTATGCAGGTCCAGCCAAGAACAAAGGGCACGCAAAAACAGAATTAAGAGCAATTGTTTCTTAGAGACGATTATGAGTTTTAACATACAGACTAGGGAGCTAGCAAACAAATTAACACCTTAGTCATAAGAGCAGATCACTGCCTGAAGAGCTGAAAGGACTGATTTTCTTTTCTCCTGAAAATATACCTTAATCAATCTTACTGTGTGGAAACTGAGTGCTGGAACCATATCCCAATAGGAAAATAAGTGTTCACGGCATTCAGAAAAGTTGGTTTACATACTATATTTTGAAATACTTAGAAATATGGCCACAGGAGATCAGAAATATAGAACAGGTGAGATGGGTACTGAGCTGAGATGGGGATGTACAGAAGAGCCATATTGTCTTGCACATGAATTTCATGGTTACACAATTTCAGAAATATTTTTAGCAGACAAAGTGTGTGTATGTACACGTGCATGGAAGACTATGAAAATATGGAAGGTTGTGGAAGTCTTAATTAGCTTGAGTTAGTCTCAGAGGTCACCCAAGAGAGACAAAACTAATTTATAAAAAACCTCAGCCAGACTAAAGAGCCCTAAGTTCCCATCAAAACCATGCAGAGAAACATTTCTTATACCTGAAAGTATCTCAAGTGGTGACAGGTGGGCAAACATGGAGAAGCCTAAAGAGCGAGGAGGAGACACAAGTGACACCAGCAGAAGAGAGAAGAAAGAAAAGATATCAAATCCCTCTAATACTTTTGTGGCCCTGCCTTCCTTTTCACAAAAAAAAAAAAAAAAAAAAGCGTTTCTCCACATCAAGAGGTTTAAAGAACTCTTCCAGAAATTCCACCTGGTCCTAAGGAGTCTGCTCCCTTGAAAACTCTCAAAGGCTGGCTATTTTTAATTTTCCTTCAGCTGTTTCCATTTTTATCATTTTTATCTGCCTTCTGGACAGGAACATGTACTTGGCACAGTTTGTCAGTTCTCACGAGCTCTGAGCCTTGGAACCACCTTGTCCTCTACTGTGGACAGATTTACCAAGGGCCACAGAGCACCCACCAGCAGAGGATGGATGGCAGGAGATCTAAAGTGAAATCTCACACAACTCAAGCTAACTACAAAGATCTACCATGTATATCACCACTTCAGGAAATATTGTTGTCACAAGGCCCCTGATGTCCAGTGATAACAAAGAATGAATGTGTCAGAGAACTTTTATAAATGTTGTTATACCTTCACATCTTTCTTTTTGTCTTGCCTTGGGACACATGATCCCAGTGGCTAAAGAAAGACAGGAAAGGTAACATCGGCAGGGGAGATTCCTAACTGGGAGCCCCTGCCAGGTCCTGTCCTGTAGTTTTGCCCATTGTTTGTCACCAAGATGGGAACTGGGGCATCGTACCGCCCATGGAGTTCATCCAAGTAAATCCAAAGAAGAGTGAAGGCAGTAAAGAATACAGAATTACATGATTTTTTCACCTCCATTCAAATATTCCACATGCCACAGAATGACATGATTCCTTCTATAGTTATTTTAAAAGTCTGAGTTTTCCATTTCCTGAACCTGATTTAACTCATTCTGCTTCATGTTAGTTTTTAACTAACTGTTTGTCAGGTCCTATAGCCATCAGACCCACAGTAAAAATAAAAAAGGTCCTCCTAGTATCTGATCTACATGTCGGGAAGAAATGAAAGATTATAACAGGGCTATTCTGGAGTAGAATTTAAAAAGGACAAATTTTGTTTTAGCACATTTTGATACTATCTCCACATGAGGAAAAAATCTCTTCCATCCATTTGGAGTCCTCCCGATGGTGTCAGGATCAATTCTATATCACAGAGCAATTATGCACCATCATCTCTCCTTAAATGAGAACTGAAGAAAGATTTTAGTACCAACAGGATCTTACATAAGCCCTGTCTGAAGCATTGCAAAACTGTGCTTCATGTGGATCTACAGTATAATGACACTAAGAAGTTAATGTTGAAGAAGGAAATTAATAAGTTTAAAAGCGCTCAAATTAAAACTGCCTTTTAAATTTTTCCATTACTTTTCTTAGGAGTTCTCAGCTTTAAAGTAAAATTCAACAGGATTTTTAATTTCTTTGTATTAAAGTACTTTTGTTACCTATTAAGAATGATTGATCTATTTTAATAATAAAGTAAGAAAAGTTGACACACTCCTGGCAGAGAAAAAGCGTGGAAAAATAATTCCTGGATTACTGGATATCCCTTAGAAACTTTCAGCCACATATAAAAGGAGAGAAAAAAGAAGAGTAATGCCTAGTTTGAAAAAGGGACTTCCATCAAGAATTATGAGGAGAATAAAAGCTAATAAATTGGCTGACAAACAAATGTTTAAGTTTAAAACTGGTAACTGTTCATTTTTTCTAGAACTGTAGTAAGAGTCAGACGCTGATGAATGTAATATGGGATTCATTAAAAAATAATATCTATTTAATATATGGAATAATAAAAAAAGACAAGTCACATCTTTACCTCTCCAAGAGAGTAAATAATCTTCACATACTCCTTTTTTCTGAGGCTGACATAAAGTCACCAGATGGGTCATAATGGAAACAGTATCTTCCACCTCTTTGTACCTGAGCAAATGACCTCCTTTCAAGATGAATTTTCCAGAAAGAAGGTAATTGAATTACTTGAGTGCTGATCCACTTCAAAGGTTGTTCTTTATGGGAAGCATAATCAGATTCTGATGCTTTGATCAAGGGAATCTATGAACCTGTTACTCGATCGCAAACTCTACTATTTGCCATGAAGAGATAACTAATCAATTACAGAAATACATCTGCTCTGAGTAATGTTATTGATTACTTGACAGAAGGAATGCATAATTCAAAGAGTAAAACCCTTGGGGAAAGCTGGCAGTGGCTGTGGACCAGGGAATTCAAACGAGACAGAGGGTGGCCAGCCCAGAGGAATGTTGCTAATGATCAAATGGGAGTATCTGCTCTGGCTTCGTTTGAAATGAAAGATGGCAGTGAAAGGAAGGGTCTGCTGTTCAAATCTGGTTAGAAATATGGTCTGTCAAACCCTGGCACCCTTCCCTGAGCAAGCCTGCTCAGCCTCACTGCAGAACCTGATTGTTCCTGTTGCACCAGACTAAGGAAGTATTGTCTCTCTCCCAGAGAACTTTATCCAAGGGCAGGGCTTATTCACCTTTCTCGAATGCCATGCACAAATCTGTGTTTCTGAAGCTTGGGGCACCTTTTCTCAAAGGGCCATGATCTTCCCAAGTTTTCTCAAACACCTACATGAAGTGGATGCTTTGCTGCTTCATGACACCAACACTGGGATAATTAATATTTTAACTTTTCAGTGAGAAACAAACAGATGTAAGAATATTAGAGAATGGACAGAAAATATTCTAGAAACTTGGCAGTAATGCAGGACATTGATAGCAGATTGAATTTTCTTGTTTGTTCTCTTTTTAATTATATAGGAAGGTAAAGTGACTTAAAAAGGAAAAGCATAAATATGAAACCACCAAAAGCAAACATTCAACAGAGCAGTTATTAAACTCATGGAATTCACTGCAAAATGACAAATTTGAGTAAGAGATATCAATGAGAATGAAAAAGAAATTAGATATTTACAAGACCATAATTTAAAAATAAGTAGGTTATGGTTAGAAAGTATCCAAATCCCTGTCAGTCTGTTTATATGGCAACCACTGTTAAAGAAAGGGTTACAGAGACATTTTCCCAGTATGTCCTGGTTATTCTACAAGGACTCAGCTCTGCTCCATTAACATCAGTGGACTTTCCTATTGGGTTCAAAGAATAGGATCACGTCACGAGATTATTTCTTGCAAAATCCTGTAATGTCTCTGACACGAAATTTGATTGATGGCATATTTGATTTGGTGTGCCAATTTTTGTACCATGGTATGAGCCACGCTACTGTTGAAATTAACCTCAGTTTGTGTCTGATATCAATTGTTTGTAACATTGGCAAGATACATGTTTGTCTCACCTTCTCTTATCTCCACAAGACTTCACACAAACACCGTGAAGTGTCTACTAGATGTAATTTCTCATAACCTGCCTTAAGGCCTTCCAAAAACATGCTACATTTCTTATGTTGGAGGCATTTCAAGTGAGAAATTAAAACTAGTCCTTATATTTAAAAATCCAATATAATAGTTCACATGACTAATTGTACTAGACTGTAGTCACTAAAAATTCAACTGTAATAATTACACCCATGTGCTAAAAACTCTCACTATTGTACTATGTGAGCATCTCAGAGCAGCTTTACAATTCAGGTATACAGAAAATATGTGCCATTTACTAAATCCGAGTAATTAAGAACATCCTTGATGCGTAGAGTGCCTTACAAGTCTTTACTGAGTTACGCCCAGGCCCACAGGTGCCCTCCTGTTCATGAGCAGTGTGATTCACAAGAAAAAACATCCATATTTTTAAGCACAAAACCCCCCACAATATGAATTGCTCTTCAAATTCTAAAATAAACTTGAGGCTAACATAGGAAAGAATCTGAGGGGAATAGCTGGAGATCTTAAGAGTACCAAAACAAAGCAGTGTAAAGAAAGTTATCTTTGCAATTTTATCTACCTTATATAATTCAAAGATCAAAATATTTTGCCAGTTAAAAACTTCATTCTTTCTACATCCATTTAAAATGAAAACAGCTTTTTTCTTTTTCACTAAATGCAGTAGAATTAGGTGAAACTTTAAGATTATATTTCATTGCTTAGCTTGTGCAGTGTTTTTCAATGGCCAGTCACAAGCTGACTTTATCCACTGCAAGCAGGACCAGAGCTGACTGGGGAGAGATGAAGGCAGCCCTTAGAACACAATCTCCTCCCATTTTGGCCTTGAATTGTAAGTATTCACAGAAGACAGAAAAATAAAGGGTCTGAGGTCTGGACAAAATTTTGCTGAATCACTCAGGTGAGTAGCTCAGCCAAATCTGGAACCTCCTACTGCGAAAGGCTGCAAATCTTTAGTGGAGGATAACCCTCACAAAGTGTGGTTATATCTGCTATTCAGTGGCAATAATAATTGATATTCTGTGGAAATAATAACTGTCCACAGGCTTTTGAGAAAACCAGGGGTGCATGTGCACCTCTTACTCTTTCTCATATTTGAATCTATGTGAAGCTGTTTATTTTATTACCTTTTATTTCCAAGAGGAAGGAAAGCTGTAGTCCATGCACAGAATTAACAAAATTTTAAAAAGTAGGGGGAAAGCACAAGTCATTTGAATTCAGTTTTAATGCAGCATGCCAAAATAGGGTGAAGATAAAAGTGATAGCAGTGCACTGAATGAATTGTAAGGTTTGTTTTTATCTTTCTTATTGAACAGATTCCTGCAGTTTACTTTTTTGAGCATCTTACAGCATCTTTGGATCAACCAACAAAGAAATTCCTTTTGCACACAGCATGTGGTCAAATGAAGATTCTGTTCAAAGTGACATGAAATCAGAAATATTGGCTATATAACAGGTATTGTCTTTTTCTATACCTCTGTTCTTCATTGTCAGTAGTCGCCATAACTGAAGAGACACACTCACAAAGAAGTAAGAAATGTTCAAAGTGGGCAACAGATGCTTTATTAGAAGGCAAACCTTTCTCTTTTCTCTATTCATTTTATCCTAACACCAGCAGGTTTCCAAGGGGAAGAAAAAGAAGCTTTGAACTTTTTTTCCTTTCCAACTGCTGTATTTTTTTAAAAAGGTCCTAATTTCAAATGGTTTAGTGAAGTCTGACTTAGTGCTCTTATGCTACAAAACATTTAATGCTTTAATAGTAGGATCGCTATGAGTTCCCCTTTATATTTGCTTTTTTTTTCTGATTATTAATTGGGCAGACAAGTCCCAGTTATTGGTACTTCAGAATTCTGCTCCTCCAGGACCCAAACAATGCTCATGTTGGGTGGTAGGGAGCTACAGGGGACCTTTGACCTGCCTAGCCTGGGAACAGTTCATGGATTTGTTCCAGTGTCCTATATGAAAACTGTTTTTGCCTCCACATGCATACAAAACATGTGATGTTATCACCTTAAAAAGACATACTGCACTAGTGAGGAGTCAGGCCAACCTCTTAATTGAAGTCGGTTGGAGTTTTGCTCAATCACTGAATAACAGATTGAACCCAAAGGAAAACAGCAGCCAGACCCAAAGCAGGGGAAAACCAAGCTTGCTGCACACATCTGCATCCCTCCCCAGAGCTCCAAAGGCCAGTGTCACATGGCCAACAAAACAGTGTAGTGTCCCCGGAGCCCTGCTTCACATAAACGTTTCATCACACTGTGTTGAAACTTGGGGTTGCTCACTGTAGTTATAGCATGAAAAAATAGCAGGACTAGCACATTCTTATATTCCATGTCAATGGGCAGGGATGAATAGGCACAAATAGGGCTTAATGCCTATTTATGAGACCATGTAGGAGCCATGGGGGCTGGATATACATCAGCATTGTGTATATTCTCTCTATGGAAGCACATTAACTGCCATTCAACACAAAAGTTCTGTTTAGACCAGCAAGAGTATCAAAGTAACAGTTGATAAACCAGGACCCAGGGACATGAAAAAAGATGAGATGTTATTAAAACAATATGGTCAGCAGGGAGAGTTACTAGAATGTAATTTTGTGTAGCACATCGCATTTGATGTCGCTCTAAAACCGCATAATGAATGAACATTTTAGTTAATTAACATTCGGTCAAATTATATATTCTGTTCAATTGCTGATCAGCAACTCAACCTTGGATATTGTTCTCCATCAGAATAGCTTAACATGTTCAAGAACATCAAAACAGGATGTTCTTGAGCTCTGGTTCTAAGATTACTGGGTTCTGCAGGGAACCAGGAGCAATGAGAAACCAGTCTGCGAAACCAGTGAGCTGTGTAACTTCCAGGCGGATTCAGTGACTCTGAAGTTTGGCTTCTGCCATTTTTTTAGCTCCTAACCTGTACCTCAAAAGGTAATGATCTGTTCAGAATCTCTTGGGCACCTCTCTTTTTCTTCCTTCTTTTCTATTTTCAGAGAAATGGACAAAGAAACTCCTGGTGATTTTTTTAATGTGTTTTAGGTAGGAGACCAGTTAGGGACCAGCCTTTCCTACGCTGTGCATAACATTCCCTCACTTTCCAAAAGCACAACTAGTCAAAAGTTTTAATTACAAACTGTCAACTTCTGCCTGCAGAACTTATTAGCAGTGGTAACTTTTAGAAAACTGCACAATAGTTATGTGCAGCAAATCTGTGATTCTTGATAAAATAATCACCTGATAAACTTTGAGATCATTTGCATTGTTGTGTGTCTACTGAATTAGAGGGGGGCACTGTTATAAAGCAATACCTGCTCTACAAAGAGTTGTTTTATTATCTAAATCTGAATTTCTTTACTGCAAAGAAGCTGTAAGAGCGAAAACTTTAAAATTGCAACATATAAAATGTAGAATTAATACTTTCACATGACCATTATTACATTATACTAAGGACATATTCAAAACACTGAAATATCTACCTCAGAGGAGCAGAATTTCTTTTTTATTCTATGTATCTCAATGACCATGAGAAAGAAATTAAGATGTCAGTCTTTCTGGCTGTTTATTCCCATTTTGTGTGTTAAGCTTTGCACAAGTATATCAGAAATAATATAACAACACAACATCAAAGAGGTGCATGAAAGAAAGAAAATTATTTATAGAACGGGACCATGCATTTTGCTACTGAAAAAATATATGTATTGAAAGGTATCTTTCCAAAGAAAGTAAAAGAACTTACAAAATTAAAATCAGGAAAGCAGGATTACATGAGGAAAACAATAATGGGGAGAAGGTCAAGAAAGATTCAGAGAGTATATTACCAAAGAATAAAGCTATTGTGTAGATGAACTGGATTAAATTAACCTCCAACACTAGGGCTCATTCAGAATAGAAAGTAAAAAGTAATGATTTTTAAAGGGTGGAAGTGACCTAAGTGTGCAGAAATTGCAGACATTACTTTATAAAATGGGATATTGTGGCTTGTATCTAAATATGTGAACACAATCCAAGGTTCTGCTAAACGCTGAGCTTTGACCCTGTTTGCATGGCCAGGGTTTGCTCAAGAGGGAGCACAAGGCAGCTGTCAGAGGAGGTGGCTGTTGCAGTCTCCAGTTCCTGTCTTCCTGAAAATTAAGTTCTGTGTGCTTTCTAGTCCCCACATTTCTACTGAATGAAGGTTTATTTAGAAGATTTTTATTAGAGCAGATTATCATAAATGGGGAAACAAAGAACAATTTTTAAAAGGCCGTTTTTATTCACCTGTCACCAGCAGGTTCAGAAATTAGTTGTTCTTATCACAGGATTCAAAGCAAGCTTGACAAAATTTTGCAGTAGATATTATTGGATCGGGGTCAGTGCTGGTCCTACCCCAAAAGGCAGCACAAAGGAAAACTTTAGCAACCACAGATACATTAAGTGAGAGATGGGGAGGAAAGAGAATATAATATAAGACAGTCATTATGCAATGCACCGCAAAACATAGTGAAATTACTGAACTGCCCTAATAGTTCAATAATTCCTCCTGCTGAAGAGGAAATAATATGGAATAAATTTTAGAAAGCCAGTCTTGAATGACTACAAAGAAAGAAATGGTCAAGCTGCAAGATAAATATGAAGCAAGCAGAAAAACTAATTTAGCTGGAATCTGAGAAAAAAAAATCCATTATGGCCAATAAATTAAATCTTAAATCTAGTAAATGGAATGATTTGGGTTGTTTGGGATTTTTGTTTGGGTTCTCTTTTGAAAGCTAACTTCAGAAACACCAGCATTTGCCTACTCTATTATTATTTATTCACATAAAAGAAGCTACAAAATCTCTAATATATGGGGAGGTGATAGAGATGTTACGTTAAAGCCCAACTACAAGTATTCTGCTTCCTGAATCTCTATGCTTCAGCACTGAGTTTCCAAAAGGCATGCACAGGGCAAGAATTTACTCAGACAATAGGACTGTTCACTTCGGAATTCGTCTTTCCCTGGAAGTCTCCCAGTTAAAGAATGTTTCTGTTCTCATCTCTAAATGCATGAGGAAAAGCCATTCACACAGAGAGAGAGAGAGAAGGGGCACAAGACTGCTACACATATGATGAGTGATGGAGTTCAGCCCCCAGGAAACTACTCCACACTGGCTGATGTCCTCTTAGGACTGCCCAGGGTACTGTACAACCTCTTACAGTTTCATCTGAAGGCTAGGGTTTGGAAGCACCCAAGTAGTAAAGCACTGGCCCTGAAATGCTGTAACTTCCAGGGGAATAACATTTGAAGAAGGACAGAGGCATTTTCATCGAGTATCCACTGCTGAGAGCAACCTTTCAGCTCGGTGCTGGGGTCTAAGATCCCGAGAAAGATAGGCCCTTGCACTTACATGATCATCACCTCTATCAAACAACTCAAGCAAAAAAGAACATCTCTCATGTAAATCTCTTCAGAAAATGAATAGAAAGACCTGAAAAGGTTAAAGGCTACAGCGTTTAGAGCTTTTATTCATACCAAGGGGAAAAAAAAGGAGACTGTTCAAAAGTTTTATTCTTAGGCCATTTTCAACAATTCCCTTTTAAAAAATTCTACTTTTATGAGAACACTCTTACCTTATTCAAAAAGCTCACAAATAGTTTCTTTTTCTTTCCCTCTACGTATGCCTGTGTGTGTCTGAGAATAACAGCAAGAGCGTAAATCTTTCACTTGTTCTTTATGTACTCCCTAACGACAAATACCTTCTGAAGAGTCAGAGGAGTCCATTTAAGGTCTGACATGTTTCAGATTTAAACATCCCCTGACATCCCCTCTCAATTAGATTGTCACATCGAGTATTAGAATAATTGCTATAAGATACTCAGATAGCACAGGCTGCTCTATGTAATTTTATATCTACAACCAAAAATCACACACATTTGTGTGTATATCACACTTGCATATATATTCACATTCCATGTAAATACATATAAACACCTAATCAAATAGTCCACACAACTTTTCTACTCCTAAAGATGTATACCTACCTACACAAGGCCTATTTTATTTAGTTGTATCCTGAATCTTCTTCAGTGAGTTGCTGCTCTGGAAATATATATTTCAACAGAGCCTTAAAATTAAAAAAAAAAAAAAAGGTAACCCAGATATCTCAAGACAAATGAAAAATATACCTCCAAGAACACCCATGGAGAAGTTGCTCATTTTTGTGGATTCCCCTTTTTCTGATATTATTAGCACTTTAGCATCCTTACTACTACAAGGGCCCTTTGATCTCCACAATTTGGAGCCACAAGATTTCCCCTCTGTATGTTGTGAGAACTTAAAAAGGATTGTTTAAGGAGAGCAGCTTCTGTGTAATTGCACATTAGCCATACTTAGAATGATTATGGCTCTCCTGACATCAGAATGATGGGTTATTAGCAGTATTTTAAGGTTTCTGTGCTGGGAACATTGCAATTCCTCTCTGGATGGCCAAAAGAGTTGAGTCTATAGCAAAGATGAATAAAAAGTAGGTTCACTTTTGCATTACTTAAATCAAGACTATTGCTGATGGGATTCATGCAGTGGGGAAATGCTCATTTCCTTCTCTATGCTACACCTTCTTTTGTTGTATTGTACCAATACAGATTCTGAGTCTTTCCTGTACTGAGGACTCAGTGACAGGAACATATCAGAAAGCACAACACAAATGTCTTCCAGAAAATAATAATAATTCTGTTGTTATGATAAACCCTTCTATATTAAAAAAAGAGGCATTGACCATTAAAGATATAAGTCTTGCTTATTCTTTTCCTCTTTGTAATATTTCAGTCCTTCTACTAAAGCTGAAATGTCACTGAAAATGCGAAAATGAAAGATCATCTTTTTTCTTACTTCCTTTAAATTTTGGTAATTAGCAAGCTGTCTGCAAAGAACCATTGCCAGAAAACACACAATAGTCTGGACTTTTAAAAATTGCTTTTATTATGATGATGATGCCTGAAAATGGAAACTTTTAAAATATTTTCTCCATAATCTCAGATAACATACCCATGTGCATGACACATGATGTATTACCCTCGTAGCATACAACTACTGGTATTGGTATTCCAAATGCTATTTAGCCAGTCTCTAAGCTCAAAGATAAATAATCCAAATTATGCACAACTTCACTGTGTTGACTATTACATACATAGATTATTTCAGTCTGCCATGTTTAAAAAAAATTGTTTTAATTCCTTTGTAGTACTCTAATGAATAAACATTATTCTTCTTATCTCAGACCTGGGTATTCTCCAGAAATTCATTTCCATAACAGTTGAATTGGAGGGAATCAGAATTCAAAGATCAATATCAATTGACTGATGAGTTTTTACCTATTCTTTTTAATATAACTTTGAGAGAACTTTTGATCACTACCAAATCGCTATAAAGGGAATATGATTTCAATGTTAAGACTAATGAGACTAGTTTAATCTCATCCCTATAAACAAATCAGCTTAAGCCTAATGAAATCTTATTTTTGTACATTAATGTACAAAGGAAACAGTTCAGGGTAAACAGACTTGTAGTATACATTGTTTAGAGACTATTGACTTTCGAATTAGCCTGCTTTTCAAACATTTCACGTCAAAAATATAGTCAAAATGCAAATGCAGCATAAACGGCTCTATAATAAATGCTCATTCAACATTTATTCTTTCTCAAATCATCTTTTAAAGCTCTTTCATGCTAATGTCTAGAAGATGTGACATTAGAAAAATTGCTTTGACATGCTAAGGGGCTCCAAGATTAACAAAAAGAGAAAGAACAAGATAAAGCTTTCAAAAGACCTATTTCAGAGGAATTATTACTTCCTTTGAAAGTCTTCCAAGGTTGCAGTGCATTTAAGCTTGTTGGCATACATGTAAATGAAGGACTACAAAAGTATTGCACTAAATACAACTTGAATTAAACCTTCAGGCTAATGTTAAGGAATAAGGATAAAGGCCAGATCCTAGGCTGGCAACAACTCATTTAAATTAGAGTTCTTTATTTGAGGATATGAGTAAGGGAGAACTGTTTTTTAAAAAATCAATACAAGAAATTATAAATGTAATTCCCATACAAAATGGCACGGACTGATGGAAGTTTCTGATTGAGCAACTGGCATTCTAAAGGGGTATATTAATGCACTCTGAGCCATGCTGCAAAATAGAAACAGTTTCAACCAGCAACTTACCCTCCTTGTGGAAAAACACCCACTCCACAACCAAAAATTCTTCCAGCATCACAGACTTTCCATGCTGGCTGTACTTGTCAGCCCCCACAGAGACCCACTTGCACAAGTGGTGACATTATGTGTTTCTATTCTCCTTGCCTTGCATTCTCTCTCATGCCCACATTTAATTGACTGTCTTTCATGAACAGTATTGTTTCCCAGGGTAAAAAAAACACATGACTTGAAAGCAGACCAGGATGGACCAGAGAAATCTTCCTTGTCTGGCCTGTCTGGTCCTCTATGGGGTTATTCACCAAAATCTGTCTCCTAGTGACAGACACAGTAACACATTAGACCATCTTTACAGTGAAAATCCAGCCAGGTGTCTGCTTCTATACCAGTGATATATAAGAGGTATATAACACCTCCATGAAGTGATAAACCACATTAACAGGTACATTTGAAGCTGGGTTTCCTCATACCTTGCAGTTTGTGCTATCACAGTTTGAATGGCAGATCAAGTACTGCTGCAAAAGAACCACACCACAGCCACAGCAGTTGTGGGGACAGGGCTGCCAGACATCCTTCTCAGAAGGAGGACAACTTCCTCTCACCAGGCTGCTTTGGAAAAAATAGCCTAATACCATTTAAAATTTACATGAACTTCAGTAAGAATTTTAGATCAACAAGATGTGGCAGAATAGTTCATTACGTATCTGCAAGAAAATATGGTTTAAGAGAAACAATTAGTGAAGAGCACCACCTTTATACATTTTCTTTTTCTGAAGTATCTCGAAAGTGTATGCCGCTTACCCAAGTGAGTCACCTTCAAAATCTCTCCAGTAAGCATCTGCACTTTCTACAGCTACAGTCATTACCTCGCTACAAATGTGCTTGTGTGAAATCTGAATTTGGGTGGTTTGTTGAGAGGGGGTCAGCATCTCACTATTCACAAATGTAGATGCATTAGAAAGTAAATTTATTCTACAGCAACTCCTAGATGAACTTAGATGATGCAACTTCCAATAAGTAAAATCAAAAACAGCAATGTCCATGCAGAAAACTGAGAAAGCATGAAGTAGTGTTTAACTAAGTCTTCGCCTAAATTAATCTAAGAGGCATCAGTGCACATATCTAATTGCTGTGCCCAATATAAAAAAAAAAAATTCTATCTCCAGTATTATAATGAAATTCAAACTTTGAAATATTTATCATTGAAAGAGTTACTGTGGCTTAAAGAGGGGCTAATTCTTTTTCACAAAACGATGTTTGAATTGTCTTGCTGTCACCTTAAAACAGTCACAGTCACATACAAACAACAAAAAGAGAACAAAAATATCTTCCTCATTTTAGCCTTACACTTTTTAATTCCCCACAGAAACATCACATGATATAATTAGGGAATTTTAGATGCAATTCTACAGACTCCTTTTTCTTGGCTCACTTTCTCTCAAGGGAAGGAAGGAAAGGTTCCTGAGATGAATGTAAGGCTGTCAGCATTTGCTTTGGTTGCACTCATATTCCACCTGAACACTGAACCATAAAAAAAATGAAGCTCTTTGATGCAGACTTCCATTCATCTGCCTATAACACAAAATGTCTGGAGCAAAACATCTTCTAAGCAGCTACTTTCCTATACGGGTAGCTCACCTGAGACTGCTGAGCAGGGAATTAAAAGATATCATCTCCATAAAAATCTGCTTTGGATAGTAACTTTGATAGGCCCAATAAATTTTGTAATCGAAGATTTTATTAAGAAGTGGCCTTCTTATTCCTGAGATTTCATGCATAGTGATTAAACCACAAGGAATCACTTTAGAATATATGTTACACTATTCACTCAGCCCACAGGTGCAGAAACAACTTTTGTCGATGTAAGTAATCATGTATTATTATGACATAAACTAAAGTGGCTGATGGATGCACCCTGTGGTGAGTGGACAGGGAAGTGGTCCTGGAAAAGTGAACAAAATGCAGTGCAATTAAAATTTTCAGTAACCCACCAGCTGCATGTCAGTGTTTCTGACAAAGCTACTGCTGTTCAGGTGTAAACCCCCATGGAGTGTAAATGCTGCAGAAAAAGTGACCTCCTGCCTTCTCTATTGTGTGCTCTATCCCACACTGCATTCCCTTTGTCAGACTGGTATTCCAGAACCTCCCAAGGGAAAAGCAGACCTTTTGCACTAGCTTGATCCGCCCTTATATTATCAAACTGACTGCACACACCTTTGGGAGAGCACCCAAAACCACCTGGTCACGCAGCATCATATGCATTAGAACCCTTTAGCTCTGGAGTGTACACGCAGGGTTCCACTGGGTCTCAAAAAACTGCTTTTGCCTTGTTTTCCCTTACACTTCTCCAAAAGGCCTCAGTCATGCATTAAATATTTCAGCCCAAGATGAAAATACAAGGACAAAAGCTGAGTCTTACTATCAAACTGGAGTCTGAAGCTAGATGCAAAGACATCTATAGCTCAAACAGAATTTATGAACTGTACATACTTAGATATTAGAATTTATCAAAGCCTAAATTAATTCTGGCCATGACTCTTGCTGCATATTTTCATCCCAGTATATTTTTTCTGCAATTACCATAAAAATCTGCAATATGACCAGCATATTTTTATATGCTACCAATACACATCATTAGCATCATTGTCACCAGGCATTCTGCTCAAAACTTCAGCACATTATGCTTCTGGGCTTAGCCCCATGCCACAAACTCTCCTGTGCTCTTGGGATCCACGTGTTTCTAATTACATTTCCACATGCCAACAAATTCTTGTGGCTATTACAGGTCATCAGAAGGCTTTTTTTCCACACATGTAGCCGTGTTATTCTTTCCTAAATCAAACAGTCCAACAGAGATCTGGTATGGTTCAACTATCCTTTACATGCCACGGAGAAATGTCTTAGAAATCAGGACAGGGCGCTCAGATTTTAAGGAACGCTGCCCTTGCAGGAATGCAATGCCTCTTAGGATCACTATCCTTAAAAGAATATAATTCTGCTTAGTCTGAAATCATAATCTTCAGCAAAATTAAATGAAAGAACATACAATTATTTATTTACAAACATAACAACCACTTAAAATTGAGTCACATCAGCACTAAAAAACTGGAAAGGCACACTGAAGGAAAGAAAGAAAGAAAATCATGCTTAACTAAGAACAAAAACAACCTTACACTCTCTACATCCAGCTGACAAGTCACAGGTGCTCACACACCCCCTCGATCAGGGATTTAGTCAGCATTCATTCATAGGAAACAACTCTAGTTTAGGGAAGGATGCTGCTTTTATACAAGCCCACATAACTATTTAGGAGACTCCAAAATGTGGGGGGACTCCATCAAATTTCAATTTCTTTCTTGTATTTCCCTTCAAATATGAACATATGCGAAACCTTCTGTCCAGGACTGTCTTGACCCTCCCTCCTTGGATTATCAGTTGCCTTCACAGCTGCTGTGGCAAAAGATATTATGTAAGAATAATTAACCCACAGAAGAATAAGACACTTTCTCATTAAGTAAAGCAGTATAAAAATCTCAGTGTGAAAAATTTCCATGTGTTTACCTGAATATTTTGCTTGTTTGAAAACTGACAACAAAACTTCAGTGAAAAAAATATACGGGGACTAATATATAGTTCAATATTTAATATCAATTGGGATGAAACATAAGAATTTTTTTGTGTAATAATGGTCTTGATATTACTGGCCTTAGCTCAGCTCTGAAGGGAAATTGTGACAACCTTAAGAGGACAACTAAGCAAATTTAATTACTGCAGCAAGGCCCAAAAGGCATGACAAAACTCAGATGTGCCATCCATATATGAAACAAAGCATCAAATCTACAATTTATTACCATTTCTGGGGGAGACAGACTCTGTATTACAACTACACCAAGTCTCAGAAATAGGACAGAGTCTCCTCACATGTCTTGCCATCTTATCATAAATATTATTCTAGAGCCCCACATAGCTCCAGTCACAACAGCAGCTCCATAGGAGGAAGCCATAAAACCTTTCAAGGAATTAATTCAGGCTATGCCTGAAACATCCTCATTTTGGTACTCTTAGAAAAAGTGAGTTACGAAGCAATGCATCATTTAATTCAGTTGTCCTCAAACCTCTTGCCAGTCTTGAGAAGATTAAAAATTTTGTCACTGTTGCTTGACAGAAGTGAAAAATTCTCTTGCTGGGTTTTTTTTTTAAAAAACTCCATTAATTTTTCTGCTTCAGTTTTTTCACTGGGAGGTTTCCATGCTCATTCCCTGTGCCTTGCTTCATTGGGCTGGAACTATTCCGTGTTGATGGCCAAGGTTTATCACGCAGGGACAATCCTGCTGCTAGAAAGAGCCACATCGAAGGCTATATTGTTACAGAGTATTGCACACAAACCCACACAGAGAGAATCAAACTCATTACTTTTCAGACACATTTCCCAAAAACTGTTATCCTTGTGGATTGCACAGTATCTGCAACACATTTTTAAAAATAAGAAAACCAAGCGAAGCATCTTTGTTCTGCACTTATTTATTAATCAGTTTTGTTTTAGGAGTATGGAAAACTCAGTAGATACCAAACACATGTCTTTCTCTGTTTCATACTAGCAAGGGTTGATGTGTCTGTAAACTTTAACAGGTATCCTCAAAGAATGCTTGTAATTATCAAATATATTATGACACTCCGATTGCATATCATTTGACTGTAAAAGAAAGGTTTACTTTCATAATATTCATGTAGAAATACCCCACAAAAATGCTTGTGGAAATCAATCTTTTAAACAGAAAGCAATTCAAATCTGAAAAAAAAAAAAAAAAAGCACTCTGCACTATGATTTAGAGAAGTTAGCCTTTTACAATTCTAAATTCTGTTTCTCAGATACGCAAACAAGATTACAGGGGACCAATGTCTAGATGCTTGGTACCAAAAATTCCATAATCATGTCTTTATTTTTAAGATTGATGCGTACAGTGCTTTCATCTTTAGGTGCTACCTATTTTTCCTAATTAGCAGTTTGAAAGAGAATGGCAGAGTTTTGTAATGCAGAGGGAATGCTTTTTTCTCATCTCAGTCTGTTCCAAATGTCCTGTCGACTAGCAGGAATCTTTGAAGTTGTTCTGTGACTCCATCCCTTGAATCACAATCATGTATAAATGCTCTTACTCATGCTTACATTTGGCTTCTATTTTCCCTGCTTCCTGAAGCAGGCAGTTATTTGTCTATTATAAAATATTCTATGTCCATCCCTCACAATGGTCACAGAAAAACTAAAACCTGAGAACTCCTTATTTAAAAAATAATTAGACTGCACATGGTATAAAACCTCCTTTTATATATAAAGGAGGAACAGAATCAATTGAGTGGGCTGCACCCTTCTAATTCAGAGCATAAGAACGAGCCTTCCATGGGACACCAAGCAGGAGCAGTTCCCTGTCTCTCCATACTGTTCACTTGTGCCTCATTTATAGAATCACAGAACAGCCCAGGCTAGAAGGGACACCAAAAGATCACCACTCCAAAGTTTATCTGAGCAGTTGCAATGTCTGTATGGATGAGCAGCCCTTCTTTTAGACTTTCTTGCTGGAAGAAAAGTGTATGGTTTAGACAAGGGAAAGGTGACATTATTTAAAATCAACAAAGCTTTTCTAAATGCAGAGCCTTCCCCTTCCACTAGCTGACATTCATCAGGCTTCAGTGGTAGCTGTTCATTTAGAGCAGAAGCTGCAAAGGCTGTGCAAGGAAGGATCAGGCTCTCATAGCTTTCTAACAGCCCATGCACAGCAAAGGGAACTCACCTGTCCCTCTTGGTGGACAGGTGTATCAACCACAAGAACTGTACAGCTGACAAGCCCAAAAAAAGTCTTTTCATCATTAGAGCTTCTCCAGAGCAAATTCAAGAACATTTTATTCACCTTTCCTCTTAAAGTTACGGATAAGTGGTGGCAAAAATTCAGCCTTCTGCACTCTGTGCCAGAAGATTTTTCACCCTTGCACTCTGACTGGCAGGTATCAGAAGCTCTGGTAAATACTCCCAGTGGCCCACCTAGTAACACCGAAACTAGACAGATTTCCTGTGGCTTAGCATGTTATATTTTCTGACAACCGGTGCAGAATTCGCATTTTCTAGTAAAATTTTAAATAAGGCTTTTGCGTACTTCAAATATTTTTCTGACTAAAACTTCTTCCTCAGGCAACTGTTATATTTTAGTCCCAGCTAAAAATATGGTACGACCCTAAGGAATTTAAATCTGCTTTACTGTTTAAGGCTTGGAACTTAAAACTCTACTGGGCACAACAATTAAACTCTATGCAGTTTATAGCCCTGGCTAGAACTGTTTATACTATTTTGTCACTGAGACAAAATGAACCAGGCAAAAAAAGCATAAACTACTTCAGCCCTGGACTGGGCAGAGTTATGTATTGGTATCTTGTTTGCCTAAATTACCATTTTGTCTTTTTACAAACCACACAGTATTATAAATCAACAAGCAGTATAACATGCTGGCTCTGACCTTTCCTCACTAGACTAACGGCTTTATTTTAAAGCATTGCTGGAATCTGGTTTATATAGTTTGCATGTGAGGAAGAACAAACCAAACAAACACAGAAATGTACATGCTATAAAAAAAATTTAATAACTTTTTCTACCAGTTTTTGAATGTAAAACAGAATGGTACCAGTTCAGCAAGATAAAAAGAGATAGTGAAAAAACAGAGAAAACTGAAGTGTCATAGCTAACAAGGGAAATTGATAACAATTAAATAAAATTGTTACTGTGCCTGTAAAGCTTTAAAGTCACAAATTAAATTACAGTGTCACCGTGAAATCTTGAGCATTTTGTAATTAGAGGTATTATACTGTAATAGCTATTTTTTCACCCTCCAATGCCTGTCTCAACATACAACATTATCTTAAAGTGAAACCTATCCCATGTCGTACACAACTTCTCCTGGACCAAGAGGAACTCCATTTGTTGAGAAACACTCAGACTTGTCACAAAGCACTACCATGTACCCTTTGGTCTTATAAACAAACATTCTGCCTTCATTCTGCACCACTTATGGTATAATTAAACTGCTCTTGTCTCTTGTCCAAACATCCACTGAAAGACTTCAAACAGCAAGAGAGTAAGTTGACTCTATGAGAGGGACAAGGTGCAATAACAAGAGCAAAATCTTCCCCTGCCTGACAGCATAAGAGCATGCTGCTCTTTCAGGACTAGATAATGGCTAATCTTCCAGCTTGATCGACAGTGTCTTGAAGGAGTGAAAAACTTTTCCCCCCCAAGAGTGTTCCTAGTGTAGTGGGAAACCATCTCTGGGCCTAAGAGCAATCACAGAAAAGCATTCTTTTCCATCATGGTGTTCTGATGCTTGGTCCCCCACTACCATTCTTTCACATAAGTCAAGCCCCAAAATGTTTCTCTCTGGATGCTCCAGAATCTGGAACAAAATTTCCTTTATTTGTAGATGCATCTCTGCAAAGACAGATAAGACTGCCAGGCTAAGGCTGTTCCATGTTTGACTCCAGCTGCAAGTGCACATCTCATTCATGCTCTGCAGCAGGTTCCACATGCCAACCAACTGCTCCGAAAAGGTTATCAGATGTTGGAGGGAATCATAAGGGTTTCTGAAGCTGGAGCATAATTTCCTTCAGGTCAAAGTGACATCCCACAATGGACAGTGGTGCTATCTGAAAACCTCAGGCACAAAGCACATAAGCAAAGTTACAAAGCAGCATCAATATGCTTTTTATCACATACTGCTGGATAAAATGTAAGCAAACTAATCTGATGATTTACCCCCACCCAGATAAATACTTGCCTATACTGAGTAGAGGCTTTCTCTATTCTTAAATATCAGAACAGCATAGGAAACAGAGGTAAAGCTCTGGTTCTCAGTCATACCAATCCTTTGTCAAATAGGCAATACTCTCAGAAACTAAGTTCCAGTGATTTTTTTTTTTGCCTTTTCTACACTGAAAGCAAAAAAAAAAAAACCAAGGCAAAAATCTAGAAAAAATGTATAAGCCTCTAACTGTATAAACCTCCAAGAATTCGTAAAGAAACTCAACCTCAAGATCTATCTGATACTTACAACATCCTGCTTGGATACGATACACTCAGATAAATCTGTGTAATATTTACAGATTTGGTCAACAAAGATTCTAAGAATATAGACCATTTAAGAATCACTGGTTTAGACTGGAATAAAGTTTTGCTTGGATCTTTATCCAATCACCTTTTTCTTAGAAAGTGTGAATGCTACTTAACCATGGTCATGGACCACTGGAACACTAGAATTCTTTGACTAGTTCATGTGAAAGAGGAAGGATGTGGTCTCTGAACCAGTCATTGTTAAGTAAAGATTTGTAGGTATTTTTATTAAGCTCTTAATTTGCAAAAGATTGACACAAGCAAAATGCGATTAGAAATTCAGAGCATGCATCTGAAATACGTGATCTAAACAAAATAGACTACATCAATGGGTCAAGTCAAAATCTGACCAAGACAGAAGCTCTGTGATGGCAGCAAAATCAAGGTTATTTCTTGAACCTCGCCAAGCAAAAGTAATTTGACATAATTTCCCTGACTCATAAACACACTTATCCAAATACAATTTCAAGTCCTTTTCTTATAAAACCGTATGGTCTGGGGATATTGTCTTCCTTGTTACTTCTATGCTGCACCTACAGATTTGTTATTTCTATGTCGGTCTATTTTTGCAGGATTCCAAAGCAAAAAACTGTTTTAAACTCGTATGATTCTTCAGAAAACCCCACTGTGTTTGCTTCTTCAGGAGAGTAGCCATTGTTGTCATTTTTTTTTTTTTAAATTTTAACACCAGTTGTGGGTGCATTCCATAAAATACTTCAACCACAACAAATTTGTGGTCCAGTTATGCCTTATTCATTTTGATCCTTCATCCGTGGTGATAAGGATTTAATCATGGGAGTAATCCTCCTGGTTTATTTGAATGACCTTGATTAACTGCACCATAAGTTTCTAAGCATTTTCATCAAGATCTCTTTAGCTTACAGTAAAGTGAAATAACTTGACTTATTCTCTGAATTTCCACTTGAATTGTGATTTCATTTCAAACATAGTATTATTAGGTTTTTTTTGTTTGTTTTGTTTTGGGGTTTTTTTTGTTTGGTTGGTTTTTTGTTTTGGTGGGGGTTTTTTGGTCTTTTTTGTTTGTTTTTGTTGTTGTTGTGCTGGGGTAAAAGAAAGCCTTAAAACAGCAAAAAGTAAACTAAAACAAAAACTTGCTCATCTTGGGTGATACATTGGAGAGTTCAAAAATGTGTGAACAGAACAGAAAAAATGAAGCAACAAACAGTACTTTAAGACTGAAAAATTTAATAACCTACAAGAAAATCAAATGAGACAAAAACAAAAATAAAAGCATTTTACTGTAATGTTTAACAAAAATAGAAAGAAGTTGTATAACTTGGGATGGAATTCTGAACAGCTAAAGTTTGTGAGGGGATGCTTCTTTTCTGTGCATGTTTTGCTGACAGTTACCAATTTTGAAAAAATAAATTACTAATAAGACAGTTTAAAAACATCAGCAATATATGGTCAAATGCACCATGCCATTGGGAGGATCTGATGCACAAGATTACTCCTGATTTAAATAACACTGCTGGTGGCACTTTAGTAGGTACTTCATATAACATGTTGAACTAGATTGCCATTCCTTGACCCTTCATTTTTGTAAACAAGATTGAATTAAAGACAAATTGCAAAGAATGGCAACTAGAATCAAGTTAGTTAATGGAGTGCCTAAGCCAAAGATGTTTATGTAATTTTGTTATGTAAATGTTAATATATGAAAAGCATTAGCTAATGATAACTACGGCACAGTGGTATTTCTATTCATACTACAAGATTATTCACAATACTTCAAATAACAGCTGAAAAAGCTCATTTAGTACAAGCTATTCAAGAGCTGTACTTTTGAATCCTAAACCTCCAGCCATACGGCACTGGAAAGAGACAAAGTACTTTCCCTTGGAACGTTATCGTAATGAACAGCTATTCATATGTCAGTATGGAATTATGTTTATCTTATATGTGGGCACTGTACAGAAAAATAACTCATTTCCATGAGAATAAAATAGTACTAAACATATCATATCTATATCAGCAGCCATTGATCTGAATCTCCTTAATTGTCATGCTAATTTAGGCTCAAAACAGAGTCCTCCTTTACAGTAATTCTGTGAAGCAAATGGAGAATCTTAGTCACAAAAAATGAAGTGATGATTATCTTTTTCACTCAAGAGAATAAGTTTAATAACTTCCCCATGCTTTTCTTTTGTGAATAAAAATAACAATCATCACCAGCTATAAGTAAAATATCCTAATTTCCTACCATGCCTATAAGCAAAGGGATAAAATAATGAGAAAGCAAAGCAGACACTTCTGTGGTAAGAAGATAGAAGACAATCCGCAATCCCGTACAGTAGCACAGCTGATAAATGATGATCATACTATAGTCCTTTGAGTAATTTTCTTTAGGATGACAAAGTGCTGCTGCTGAATTCACAAAAAGGTAGTTTGTCCACTGAATGCAGATATACAATTTAAAATGACAGTATAATCTCAGAATAAAGGTCTGCAAATACTATTTGCAGTAAAGCTTTGTAGAGATTTGAATTTCTGGTTTCAGCAAATGAAGTGATTGCAAATAATAGCAGCTTTTCTAGTATATTGCATGTGCTTGGGTCTTTGAATTAATTGCTTTGCCTTTGTAAATGCTGGGGCACAGTAAGTGGTATAACCAGGAAAGCCAAATGTTCAGAAAGGGAGGAGGAGGGAGGCAGTCAGAAATAACTAGCTAGAAATCACTCTTATACCATACAGGAATAGACAGTGGGACATAGAGTTAAGTTAAAAGGTGATAAGAAAAGCAGATAAGATAAAACATGCACTGCATCATTTAGAAAAGAGCTGTGGGGTGGCTGCACTGCAAACAGAAGGTACGTAAGCAGGCATCTCCTTTGTCAGCAAGGCTGAGCTTACATAATTATTTAGCCCTTTCCTTGTTCACACTCCATATTCATTTCCTACCTAATACTGCTGAGAACGAGAGGTAGACAAGAAGCTCTAGAATTCTAATAACACAAAGCCCTCAGCTGCTTGTTTAATTTCACTTGAGTTTTGTGGCAGTCACCGTATGCACTTACCCTAAATCAAATGCTCCTGCTGTGCACAGTGCCAGTACTTACAAGATCAAAGCCTTACAATAGATGATGTGAGTTAGTAAACTTTTAAAATATTAAAATTGAAATGGGACACATTTTTAGCCATCTCATAATTTCAAAAGTAAGCTTTCTGCATACCATCTGCATCCACAAATGGTCCCCCCCCATTCATGTATAGATATGTTTGAGGTCTTCAATTACATTATGTTATGTCAGTGTTGCTAGAAGCTGATGGTAAAATGTGGACACTATGCTCAGGGATTACTGTTGTCCATCCCACTTTAAATGAGGGACTCCTTACACACATTGTCAAGTGTATTTCATGGCATATTTGTTGGATATTTCACAACAGCCATGGCACTGGGGGCTCCCATTACTGAGGCTGAGCAAGGCCCAGCCAATACACTGCTCCTGCATAGTTCGAATTATTTTATGCTTTGTCATTAATTGTGCTTTGATATATCATGCTACAGAATAGGCTTATTTAAATAATTATTTCACTTGAATTGGACTCCAGGACCCTCGTGGGTCCCTTCCAACTCAGGATATCCTATGACTTTACCTCCAAACATGCCATGACAGCAAAGTGTCAACAGCCAAGCAGCAGCTCCTGGAATTGTGACATGGGTACACAAAAAAGGGAGGGATCACTTCTGACCATGCTCTCCCAAAACACCACTGGGGGAAAGGGCCTTTCTAATGCAGGGACATGCCTCTTAAACAACAATTTAGTTGTGGTGCATGACTAGAATGTGAATGTTTTTCATTCTATTTTATTTTTTTTTTTAGCTCCGTGAAACATACCTGAGTTTTCTATTGAAAGATTTGAATAGTCTTTGATTAAAGTGTGAAAATCAATTGTAGGCATGAAGAAACACCCTTCACAGGAATGGAAGCTAGACATTTGGTCAGTAGCCTGATTTAATAAAACAGCAGTAATATAGTGGAACCAAAAGGAACTGACATAACTAATCTTTTAATCCTGTCTTCTTCTTCTATCCATTTGTGTATAGAATAAAGGGGGTCGACAATAAGCCATAAAAATGCATATGTTGCCCAGCAGGGTTTCAATTTTGGCCTGTCTTATATGCTATGGAATTGAGATTTTTCTCATCTTTCAATCTGAAAGTGGTCGAACTGTTCTATTTATTTCATACAAGCTGTAGCTCTTCTAGCACAGCTCACTGTTGGTATATGAACAAAAGGAAAATAAACAGAGTCCAAAATAAAGAAACAGGTGGAAAGAAAGAATGCTGAACCATCTCAAACACCAACCCACAAATACAAATCTCTCTGTATTAGTACCTGTATGACAAACAGGCAAAGTTATGTGAATAAATCTGGACTATTTTTAAAGTCAGAGAAAAATCTTTAGAGATATGCTAACAGTAAAAATTTAGATCAGTTAAGTCTTAAATATTTTGCAGGATGTTTTATAAATACTATATTATACCAAAAAATAGTCTTGCCTGCTTGGTTAAAAATGACAGAGTATCATCTTGATGAAATTCAGGCAATTGCTTCTCTTTCTGATTTTGTCTCTATGATATTTTTTTTATTATCATCATTACATCAACACTGTACTAACTGAAGCTTATTTTTCATTAACTACCAAGTTTGTTCTCTTTTTTTCAAAAGAGATAACTCCATGGCATAATTTTGTTCAGCTGATTATCACTTGCTGGTGCTTAAATCTTAGACACATTGGTTCCTGTAGGCCAATACTACCACAAAAGCAAAGTAGTTACAGCATTGACCTTATCTTCAGCTCTGCAAACAGCTCAGCAAGTGGTTCACACAACTAATATATAATTTAGTCAGTCTCATCCACAAACATTTCCTACTATCTTTTTTAAAGTACTAATTCAATTTATCAGTGGCAGTTTGATATTTTTGATATAGTTGTAGAAGAGATAAGCATCTTTCAAACTGAAAACAATTACTTTTCTTCCAGTTAAATTCTTGAGTTTCTTGCAACAATACTTGTAGATTGAGCTCTGCTACTCTGTTAGGAATTCTGCTCTAAACATGCTGATCCATTTGCCCAGAAAGTTCTTTCCCTTGGAATCCTCATTTTTGTCTCTCCTTTTTCTACCACAGTTGTCACAGAAATAATAGTAATTTTGTGTGACAATTTGATGTCTATGAAATACTCACAAGACAACTCGCAGCTTTCCCCAGTAAAACAGGAATCTGTTTTTCATACAAAAATATATTTGCTATTATAATCTTGCTGTTATAATCTCTAGGTTCTGAGGCTGTTGTCAACAAAGAGGAAATAGTTTCAGTAGAATTAAATGTGATTTCAGTCTGCTAGAAGAAGAGTCAGTTGGTCTGAAAATGAGAGCATATTTGTATAGAAATGACATTCCTTTTAAAAAAAAAAAAAACAAACACAGAACAAAACAAACAAACAACCAAACTGTCCTGTCACAGAGATTGCAAGGAACTCAGGAACTCTAACTGCTTTAATTACAAGAACTCATTTTAGCCTCCAGAAATATGCTCACAGGACTGTGTTTCTTTTTATGCATCCAGCACACAACATTGCTATTAATTTTTCTCCTTGCAATAATACCAAATATGACGAGTGTACACAACTGCTTCTGTAAGCCCCAGATGGTTGAACTTCAATGATCTTTGTGGGTCCCTTCCAACTCAGGTTTTCCTATGATTCTATGTGCAGGTGTCAGCAAAAGCACACGATAAGAACATATCAAACCTCTGAAGGTGTCCGTGTCAATATCAACAGAATGCAACAACAATCCCCCCAATATCAACAGAAAGACATTTTTAAACATTTTTCTTCATATCATCAGATGAGGTAAAATGAAACATCAGCTTCTACTAGTGGAAGATTTTGTCCACAGAAGGACATGGATATTTAGTTCACAAGCAAGAAAAATCTTTTTGGACAGAGGTTTCTAGACACTTCTAGCAGTTACAGATATGAGCAATTGCCAGTATTTTATAAAGACAATTTAATCAGAATTTACCGTTGCATTTATCCATAACCTTTTTTATTATGTTGTAGAAATATAATGAAGAAATTATAAAGGTTATTAATTTAGTTATTATAATGTCTTGCATTGATTTTAACAAGTACTCTGTCTTTTCCAAATCCACAGATAACCACAAGCATGACACTGACAAAAATTAAACTGAAAATATCAGAATTGGTTCAGATCTTCAGCTAATGCAAGACAGCACAGCTCCATTCATTTAAAACAGACTACTATAAAGATAAAATAATTCATATGAGCTATAGACCTATGTAACTCTGTATAGAGTTACACAGCTCATGGGATGTTTTATTGCTCTCCCTACATCTGTTTAATTTTCATTTCAACTCCCCTTAGTAAATTGTTCTGCTCATGAATTTATTCTCTATTCATCTGCGAAAGTCTCCAGTGATTTGGGTCACTCCATCATCAGACACGTTAAAAACCGGTTATTCAGTTGGAACTAGATATGTAATGACTATTGACATTTATAAGAATCCCATCCTGATGTTACACAGCATTTTTGAGCAGCTCTAGAAGATTTATCACTGGTGTTTGCAGTAATGTCTTCAACAAAGGATTATATTTGTACCACAGTTTAAAGTATATATTCTAAACTCCCAGAGATTGCCCAGAAACCATGCACTAGACAATTCAAGCTTTAAACCCATGCATACTTAGTAGTAATCAAGCCAATCTCATTTTGATCTATGGTTGTTACTTGGCAGGAGGAAACAGCTTTCAGCTACTCAGAAGTAGAACTGAAGTTCAAAACCAGAAGTCCATGGAAAGGCCTTTAATTATACGTACAGTGTTCTTACTTCCTCTTTCACTATCTTCAAATATAGAAACAATCAGCAAAAAGAAAAAGAATTCTTTGCTACAGCACAGAGGAAATATATTCAAAAGAATGAAGAGGAAGGCATGTCAGTATGAGAACAGAAAGAACTATTTCAAAAGGATTATTAAAAAAAATCCTCGGGTTTATGCTTTGAAACATGTTACAATTTTGTGAGACTTAGAAGACTATGATAACATGAGACTAAAATTATTCATAATTAAAAAGTTTTCCCCAAATAAAACATTTTAAAAACTGTTGAAAAGTAACAATACATGCTTTCAAAATCTACATATGCCTTGAAAAATGTGAACTAAACTGAAATGCTTCTTGATTAAAGACAGCTGCTCACTCATCAAAATTTATAAGAAAAAGAAAAAAGTTTATTAAAACTTAAAATTTATTAAAACTAGTTCTAGCGCTGTGTATAGCACTCCCTCTTAAATCAAATTATGTTTGTATGCTTATGTATATTTCTGTACATATCTATGTATGTCCATATAGACACACTCATAAATATATAGAGAGTGATCATTAAGGCTGACATTAAAAAGCTGAAAGGTCTACCATTCTTAAAGGGGGAGCAATCAAACACAGGTTTTTGTGTACAACCATAATTCAAACACCTTAAGAATACATTAATAATTTTTCTGTCCTCTTGTACCTCTCCAATCTGTGTCCCAGTCTATTACTTTTGCACTGTGCTGCCTCCTCCCCTTGCCTGGCCTGGGCCAAACAGATGTGGTATTTAGGAAAAGGAAGGGAATTAGGAAAGGAAAACATCCGCCCTTCCTCTGCTGCCAGGCTCAGGTGTTCAGACCCAGCCCAGCCCCAGCAGTCCAGAGCTGCAGTGGCCAAGGAGGTGCAGATCCAGGCAATGCTGGATGCGAGGCTCTGTTGGGCTCTGCAAAACAAGCAGGTGTCACCAAGGGCAGCCACACCTGCCACAGAGCTCAGTGACTGTCCACAGCCATGATAAATAGCATGGCACTGACACACAACACCAGCTACTCTTCTCCCTGCTGAATTTTGCATCCCCGAGTCAATCCATTTTTCAATGTCAGGATCATGATTTTTTCATTATCTGCAGGGATGTATCTCTCTACCCTTATTCCCAAAATAGCGCATCCACTTTCACTGAAATTTAAGGCAGGAAAAATCAGCTGAAAGTGTCTTGAAGGGGAGTTTTCAAGCCAAGCAACTGAATTTTGGGGAAGCTGCCAGCAAGTAGTAGTGCTGGTAAGAACTGCCTAAAGAACCAACACCTCTGCAAAAGACTATTCCAAATGTTACCTCTTGTCACCTGTAGTGCTAAAATGCAAATTGAGCTGAAGACGCTGAGGGGGGAGTTCTACAAATTTCATCCAAACTGCACAAGTACTTAAGATACAACAACACACTCCTGTCTTTGAACTCCACGGGAAGTTATCCTGTACGAATCCAAGGTAAGGTGGCCCAGCCCGAGGGGACAGCATGAGGCTGGCAAACAGAACCCATAGGTCACCACAGAGCAGTGCTGTGTTGCAGGCGTGGGCTGGGAACCAGCAAAACTAGCACCACTTCTGAACATTTTTCTCCTACCTCCTTCTACTTGAAGGTACTTAAACATTGCTGCTTATGTTCTGTAGTATAAAATGAAATAGAAATTAATGCATATATAACAACATTTTTGCTATCTGCACAGCCTCTTGAAAGTATGTTTTACAGAACACTCCTGAAAAAAATAAAAATGCACCTTCAAAATTCACCCAAGATGGACTTACCAACCCTAATTTTGATTCGGGAGGATGATCCCATTCACACTTTTTCAATTCCTTTTACTTGTGGTTAGCTGCCTGGGATAGAAAATTTCACATCTGCAAATTAAATAACGACTGCTTTTAAGTATTGCTATTTAAAGCTGATAAACTTTGTAAAAACACATATGTTTCACAGGCTGCCAGGACTGGAATTTTAGTTTCCACATTGCTACTCCAATTCATATTTTATTGTGCATATCTTATTTTTTTTTCCTGTGTAGTGTCATTAATCTGCTCCCTGGCTGTGCAGAATAATATCCCACAAGAGCAGGCTGCTTTTTGAATATTTTATTATCTCTCATTGTATTTCCAAAGTAATATATATTTACAAATTCAACCTCCTACAGGCAGAGCTATATTGTTTTCCCTCTATGTTTGAGAACCAAGGCATAGGTATCGAATATAAATAGAAAAATCTATCTACACTCATTTACGTTGAAAGAAAGAACCAATCACATATCAAGCTGTGCAAGAAAACAGGGCAAAAAAGATTTGCATACTGCAGGAGAAGACAGAGGGGGAGGGAGGTACACAAAGGGATTATCTTCCTATTGGAATACATCTTTCAGTTCTGCTGAAGGACAACTCTTTTCAGGATGCCTCTCCTATCTGAACAGGTTGTATTCAATGGGAAGGTACACTGGAAGGGCTTGGCTGAGTATTTGTACTTCACAGTCCTGACTCATTTAATCAAAGAATTTCCTGGGGTTCCTTGTTTTGGCACAGAGATAATTTCCTACCTTACTTGTACCTGAAGCATTTTAGCAGGAAGAAGAGTGAAAATACCCTTCCCCGCTCCCCTCCGTACTGGTAGCCAATGTTGGCCCTAATACGCTGAACTCCCAATGGTTTCTCCACTCAGGGAACTCCTGTGGGACAAAGATGGATCTTTTCTAGGTTTTGAACAAGGCAAAGCTGAGCTTGAACTTGACTCTTTATAGGAGAATATTCTAATGCCCACTTGGTCCTCACCATTTGGTTTAGAAAGAGCAGAAAAGACTCTTTCAAAGGGTAATAGGGACAATCTCAAAGGCAAGACATGGTATTTGGAAAGTGCTTTCACCATCCTATCACAGCTGTCCCGTGTGCCTTTGGCACAGAGGTCTCACTGTTTCTTCACTCCCTCCACGATGTATAACTCACCATACTCGCCATGGCTGTAAAGATGACAAATGCAAAAGCACGGGGCTGGGAGCTCTCTAGGAAGATAAGGAGACAGTACATTCTCTAGAGCCAAAGTCAGTGCACATTTATCAGTCAAGTTATGCAGAAGCTGAAAAAGGCAGACAGAAAATGGGAGGGGGCTGCCCATTAAAAAAAAAAGAGCCAACAACAAAACTCATTGTGTTTGAGGCCCCAAATTCAGTTTTTCTAAGAATAAATTGGAATTTTAGCCTTAAAGTTGACATCATTATAAATAAGAAATATGAGATACTATATATACCATGCACAGCATTTGAAAAGCCTTTTCCTTTTTATAGAGCTTTGTTGGTATTCTTAGGTTTAAGCACAACAATCCAACTGCACAAGAGTATCCCAAGACTGTTATCTAAACTATGGAACTAAAGCATGCCTAAAATAGGTCATCTGATATTTAGAGAGACATGTATGTCTCTCTGTATGTGGGACATATTGCAGATATCAGATTTTCTGCTTTTTTGATCCAAACAAGATTTGAAGCTGGTTTTAACCAGATATTTTCTACTATATTACAAGTATCAACCATTTGAATGCTACTTTAAATACCATTTCTTATTCTTCAATATGAGAAGGTAGGGATACATTAATAAAAAGTACATGGTCAAAAATAGCAGGCTTCAAACCTGATGTACTCTACAGCATTTCATAGCAACTGTGCATATCTTATTCTCTACTCAAAAAGCTAAATATTTGGATTTTTTTCATTGTCCGAATTAAATAACATGACAGCTATTCAGCACCCATATTCTTCAATTGCATGCAATTGCTATAGATGAACAATTTTTCAGAGTAGGTGAAGGGTTGTACACTGTCATGCAAACAACTAATATTCAGCAAACATTCTTAAAAATAATTCACAATAATTCACTCTGAAAAATAATTCACAATATCCTTTTACATTATTATTTCTGTTCCCTGTCAGCCAGCTGTTGCCTGAATTTTAATTGAAAGCAAATAAAATAAAGACTACTTTTTTTTAATTGTAGTTTTTGGGGTTTTTTTACACTAATCTTAGCTTTCTACCACATTCAAAATTAACAAGCATGACAGTTGGTTTGCCCTTTGCTTGTTTTGTGGGGGTTTTTTTTGGTTTTTGGGGTTTTTTTGTTGTTTTTTTTCTTCTTAATTCAATAAATTCTATGCAAGGACAGATTATTTCACTGTATTTCACTTGTACTTTATGATCAATGACCTGTTCCAGGACGCTCTGAAACCTCTAGAAATTTCTTCGTTGTCTTAAATAGATTTTGGATCACCTTAATACCATCATTATCTCAGGGCTACTATTATAAGAATGGCAGGTTTACTTAGCAAGCTCAGTGTTTTAAAAAGGACTGACTCATATGAGTCTTTGTATCAGCCTCCAATCATGCAGCTACAAAAGGTGTAATATCAGCTCCCAGCTATTAACTCCTAATTAGCTAATAATTTTTTCCTATGTTTGCGATCATGTAGTCCTGTGCATTTTATTCACAGAAAAACATTTCCTCAAAATCTCAGTTTTGGGAATCATCTCAAGATGGACCAAAGTTCTGCTTTCTCTTCTACCAAATGTCTATCCTTTGTATTTAGAGAGCACGGTTTAAAAGTATGAAAGTCTTCGGGTGGAAAACAATGCTGCTCCTTAAATTCACTTAAATTTATTCTTAAATCTACTTCTTTCATGGTATATCTAGAAAAATTCATGCCACAGAGATTAAGACACCATTAACCTTTCTGTTAAAATTAGGGAACCAATACATTGACTTGCCAAAGATCACCCAGGAGCACTGTAGAAAAGCTAGGAACTAATTCTCTGAATCTCAAAAATCTTAACCATATGACTGTCAAATCCATAATAATTATGACAGATATTGCAGCCTCTTGTGTGAGAAGGTCAAGGAATAACATCATTAATAATTGAAAATTATATTGTGACCTCCTGCTTTTCTCACCAAGAAGCAGCATCTTTCCAGACAGAGGAGCAAACTCGAGAACACCACATTCTTCTCAGTAACCAAAGAGCAGAGAGGCTCTGGACAGTTTTTGGAAAGCAGCAGGATGCAGATTGATAAGGATGTAGGACATAAAAGCACTGACACTTTTGGTCTCTCATAAGAATTGTTTCCAGCTCTACAAGGGTGAATCTCAGGGAAGTTCATAAATCAAGTCCAAAAAGTCAAACGCCATGGCAGCAGCTCAGAAAACAAAGGATATTGTTTGCGTCAAAGTGTGTGGGTAAGCATTCAAGTGAAGCTGTTTTGCCAGATCAAACAACAGATGCTTTATTTCTTATTTTCAGGTAAAGTAACTACACCACTTCAATGACAAATTCATCAAAAGATTTATGACTGGAAAAGCGGAATAACTAACTTAGTTTCCTCATTTCTCATAAAAACAATAGTTTCTAATAGAAGTTCGAGACCTACTAGTCCAAGGAACTTGAAGGCCCTGGGAACTAGAAGCAATCAGGTCAATTCACAGCCTGCCAATAGTATTTTCTCTTTTTAGCAAATTGGTCTTGAGTGCAAAAGATCTTGACAAACTTACCTTTTCTAACACATCCCCAGCACACATGCTAATGTTGTTATTTAATGAATAAAACCCTCCTCTAATTCTAAATAGTATTTGACATAATACTGAATACCTATACACTTTCATTTAGTTCAATAAAGTTCCATTCCCTATATTCTAATGTAATTCTATACATTTTATCCTTATCTAGATAAACATGTAATTATATATGCAAAACCAGAGCAATTTAATCAATTATTCTTTAATTTATGAAACAGATAAACCCATAAATATAAAACGTTATAAACAATTAATTTTTTTTCTATTTGTAAAATTAGTGTTCAGTTCTTATATTTTTATTTAAGTTATCCACACAATTTACAAGAAATTAAAAACAAGCACTTTGTAGGCAATATAAATCCTAAACTGAGTTCTCTGAGCCCTAAAACTTTTGAAAAGGGTTTAATAAAAAATACTGCGCATAACATCAGCTCAGTGACACTGAATAAGAATTAAACAAGAAATGCTTTGCCAAAATGCAGGGATAAAGCTCTATGTATTCATGCTTTCTCCACACAGGCTGTTCTTGCTCATGTACTGAATACACACAGTATTTTAAATAGTCTGTCCATCCAATGCAAAATGAGTATGATTAATGGCTAATTGCTCTTTCTTGTTTGCTATCCTTCACATGCTATGATATCAGAGTTCCACAAGGGCAACTGTAGTGGGCTGGCCAAAAAGCCTGGAGGGGAAAATTAAATCCCCTTCTTAAGCAGCAGACTAGCAGTCTCCTCCAACAAAGGCTTTCCTTCCCTTGGTGGTAATGTGATTCATTTTCCTATAAAGAAGAAGGCTGGTATTTCAATGCGTAAAGACAGCCATTACTGTGACATTTAACAAGCCTGAAACCTCTGGCTTTCTTGCTAACCTAGATCTGCCTTAAGGCTATCAGAGACAAAAGAGGCCTTCTCCTCCAGCAAGCATCAAAGACCTAATAAAAAGCCAAGAACGAGTAGGCAGTCAGCTTCTGTGTCAGAAATGCAAAATAAAAATATAATCTATGCAAATTTGAGGCATGCAAAAAAAACATGGAACATTGCTTGTGTGTACAGTTGTACTCATAAAACCTGTAATGCACTTTTTGAATTATTCAGCAAGAGGAGGCTGAAAAGCAGCAAAGAAGCTTATTATGTTTGCTTTGCTTCATAGACTATTAGGTGGACAAAAAGAAAAAGGAATTTAGTTACGCTTGCTTATCTCCTAACCTTATAAACTTGGGATTAACAGATCAAAGGAGGATTTGGTTCAGTTGATAGAAAATGGAGCTCTTTTATAGCTGTTTGGTCTCCCTGTCCCTTATGATCAAATGAGCTTAAGCAATTGATAAAATAAATGGGGGTTTGAATTCATGTGGTTTAGTATATATATTTAATATTTGCTGTATTGCATTGTACATTTGCATGCAAAATTAAGTAACAAGTAAAAGAAGATTAAATATTGCACTTTTTTTTATTCAGCATATGCCCTACTAGTAGAATCCACAGTGCAAACACAAGGTGCTGTACTGATACGATTTAATTTGCTTCATGATTTTATGAGGTATGCAGGGCAGCCCACACACCACCTGCACAAAGTGTTTCTGATGCTTCGATTCCTCATGTTGCCATTGGTCTGAAACTAACCCACATCTTACCCCCACCTGGGGCACTGCACAATGCTGGGATGTGGAGATGGAAGCACCTGGTCAGTGGCTCAGGCACACTTTGCTCCACATGGCACTGGCATCAGGCAGCTGCCAAGAGGTCATTAGAGATGACAAGGCATCATGCTGCCTGTTTTTATCCCAGCATTTCAAATTACAATTGCAATACACCACAAAGTGATGCCACCTTATGATAGCAAAGATGATGCTGCATTTTATTCATTCACCAACGCTGTTATTTTGCAGTGAGCTGGTGATGGGTGTATTCCTGGATGACTCAGAAGCAGTTTCACCTTTTAAAGGACTGCACATATTCACTATAAATCTAAATTAAATTGCATATGCTTTTGAAAGCAGAGGTGAACCCATTTAGTAACGAATTATTCGATGTTATGTATCATTCCATTAAAAAAATTCATCCCCTCCACATGTAAATTGTTTTCCATGTCAATTAGGCCACACAATTTCCATCTACAAAGAAGCATGTATAAAAAAGGAATTAAGTAGCTTGCTTTACTAATTTTTCTGTACTGATTACTCACACTTGAAATGCATGTTTTGACTGCAACTTTACTACAAAGGTACTACAAATGGTTGCCAATAGAATAATTGAATGGGAATTGCACAAACTGTCCTCCGATGGGTTTGGTTGATGTAATGGCTCATGGGTTATCCGAATTGCAAATTAAAGATTGTTTATAAAATTAAAATGGCTAAAAAAGAATTCAGTCCTATTCATCCCTCAATACTTCAGCATCAGTTATCATTTTTGGGTATTTTTATTGCATAATACTTTTGTTCAGTATATTGTATAATACTTTTGCAACCAAGCCAGATCCATTTAAAAACTAGCACAGGAAGAACATCTAAGAGCTTTTACAAGATTAAGAAATTTTACGCTATAAAAATTTAAAGAGCGATTTATCAAAGCCATTTAAAAACATGTCAGGGGAAAGAGGAAAATGAAAGCCTTTTCATGGGGTGAAATGTAAAGTACAAAGAACAGATAAAGCCAAAATTCAGTGACTGACCCTTCTTTGGGTGGATCTCTGTAACTAACAGAGGGGATCTCACCACAGCTGAGTTGGTGGCTGACTCAGATTGAAGTTTATGCCAGATAATATTTAAATCAGTCACTGAGTAGAGAATGGCCACCATGTTCTAACTGGGCCAGAGGCTGACAAGTGAAATCAGAATGATGCAACATTAATGAATTGAAAGGTGCAAGTGGTAAGATTTCAGATGCTTCTGTTGGAATAAAACCTTGCTAGGTCCTTTGGATATAGGCAAATAAGGCATCTCCCCTTTTTCCTCAAGCTCAGTTCAATAGTTGCAAAATGGTAAACTTCTCCAACACAAATCTGCCAGACCTGGCAGATCCAAAATCTGTGGATCTGAAGACAACTATATCAGATTTACTTTTCCTGTGGTGGATTTTGATTGGCACATATTAGGCTTAATGTTTATACAATATGATTTTGCACTGCATGTTTGCTGGCACTGTTTACTCAGGCTGTCAGAACAGGAGTGGAAATGGAAAAGTAGAAGGAAAAGAAGAGGAGAAAAAGATGGGAAAAGGAAAAGGAGAAAGCTTAGCAATGCATACAGAAAGGCAAGACCTACTATGTAAGTTTGAGTACCAAAATGCCAAGAATGTTTTTCCTAGCTACAGAAGTATCTCAAATAAGAGGATAAAAGGTTACCTCCTAAACCATACAATTTTTCAGAAACTGTATATTCCTTATCCATTTAGGGCTAACATTACAAAGAACAAATAAACAATACAAGTTGGCTGCAGATTTTGTCATTTCATTCAAATGACAGAATATCATTTGTTTTTGTTGGAAATATAACAAACGACAGCCAAGCAATACAATATTCTTTGGCTACAGCATAGATCTATGTACAATTTCAGTAAAATAAATTAAATAGACACTGGGGGGATAAAACACTATGTTAGTGTATTGTATTACAAAGATAAATGTTAACACTTCCAAAATTGTTTGGCTCAAGAAGACATACCAAATGTATTGCAAAAATATCTTCAGGTCTCAAAAATTACTCTATAAAACCATGGTATTTGCAATCTAAGACAAAAAAAATAGAAATGGTTTCATTTTAACAACACTATTTAGTAACACCTTAACAAATCAAAAGACAATAGAAAACTGGGTTTCACTTTCTTAAAGTTTAAAAGAAATACAGTGGGTAAATGTACAGATAGTTTTTGTAGCACCTCAAATTCAAGTTTTTACTTAGCATCACAGGAACATCTACAAGTTCTTTAATTCAATATATTAAATCGGTGTATTAAAAATCGTTATCAATATCTAAAAACAAGTACTCTATTAAAAAAAAGCTGAAAAAGTTGAAATGTAGACCCATGAATGCCCTACCCCTTATCTGTCTTATCATTCCATGCTGTAGTTGTGACATTGCTGAAGCTTTGTTATTCAAAATTACTATGAGGAAAAGTTACTGAGAAGTAATTTATGGTACTAAAGTCATGTAGGGAGAATCAGTCTCCATCACAGTGCCTTGGCTTTAAATACAGTGTAAGACCATTAGCTGTCTAGAAGTCTCAGGCAGAAAGCTTTGGGAGGTTTTATTGTTACAACCAAACACTGGGGGCCCACATAGCATAAAGTCCTGTCACTACTTCTGGTGCAGAGTTTTAAATTTAAAATAAGTGCACTTATAAATTGGCAAGTTTTGCTGCTTTATAATTATGGTGTAATTCTGTAGATACAGATTAAGAACTGCTGGTATTAAGTTTTCCATAGAATCCAAAAGGTCAAATAATGATTTCTACAAAGCGATCTCTATTTCCGTCTGCTGCTGGACTCTCCATTTCATACTGAGTTGGGTTCTTTCTAAACGTATTCGTCACGTAAATCTCAATGTAAGGCCTCAACTGTGGGATAGATGCATCCCCACATAAGTGCTACCATTGCCATTTTGCAGCCCAGTAAGCTGATTCAACAGTTATATGATGAATCCTTGGCAACCAAAGTTGTGTGTGAAGTAGAAACATCTCTCTGGTCTCAAAGGGACTCTCTTGATCCTGTGCGAACAACAATAATTATGAACATTAGATTAAGTGATATTGTGCTATATATAAACTTCTTCCAATACACAGAATCTTACACAGTTTTATTGCATAAATATTTTCTGCAGTACCTCTAACTTATTTGATTGTCAGTCCAAATGTAACATTTCTGTACACTGAAACATGTAGTATCAACATGCAACAATCTAAAACACCACAAGAACTTTCAAGTTCTTGGTACTCTTTGAGTTATTACACAAAAACTAATTGCTTCATAATGCGCATTGCAGAATTTCACTGCAATGAAAGAACTGCAAACCTGTGCTGAAAAAACCAGCAGGCACATATACAGAATAAATTATATCCAGTTTCTTAATGTCTGGTTTTCCCTCTAAAGTTATTGCCAAGAACTGACACACACCGCACATTTTATATCCTACAGTTAAAGTTCTTAGAAGTATTATTAGTTGCTTTCTTTGGCAATGCAACAAAATATACCTCCAACGTTCAGGTAACTGGATATGGTATTAGTTGAAGCAATTTGCTGAACACAGGCTTTCATACTCAAAATACGTTACAGAACTCCACTATATCACTAGTAAATATTACAGCTAAAAGTCTTCAGAGAAAGCACAGGAGAGTCTGCACATGTGAGAGTAACTAAAAGAAAGTCTGGTTTTATTTTTAAATTTTTTCACGTGCTGAAAAATCTTTACATTCAAGAATTTCAATCTGAAAAAATTTAGTTTAATTATGAAAAAAATGTTACTAGACTAAAGACTCTTATAAACACTCCCTCTGTGAACTCCTTCAACAAAGGTTGTGAATTTCATTCCGGAGGGAATAGTTTCACTCACATACAAAGTAAGACAGGAAACAATAACAAGGAGGAAGGAAAATTGAGCAAGACCACTTTATTGCTCGTTACTAGAATGTAGCATAAAAGGATTGCAAGACTAAGGGGATCTTGGGACTTGAGTTATTTGACTGGGTTCCCATAAAATTCCACAGCAAAAAGGACACTTGTGCAGGTGGAGCCTGCTTGTTCCCTTCCTCTGTGGAACTCAAGTCTTTGCCAGGTCCCCTGCAGATTTCCTCTCACTGATTTAATCTACTTTCTCTTAGTATTCTCAGTTCCCTCACTGCCAACAGGAGAAGTACTCTGCCTCAGCAGTAGAGCAGTCTGGGTTTTCCCTCATGCTCTTTGGACAAAAAGAGACCTTTCCTTTGAATGTGCATTATTTTCTGAATTAATTACTCACCTGAACTACCCATTGACAACGAAGTCAATGTGATCTGTTTTCTACCCCCCAAAGAATAATAGCAAGGTAATAAGTAGTACAGGTACAAGGACAGCCCAGGTACTGCAACTGGCATTTCTTGTTAAGAAAATAGTTCTTAGAAGCATGCAAGTGGGGTTACAGAAGATGCTGGCACTAAAAAAGGAGTTTCTTCTGTGACAACCAAGATGTTGGCAGCAGTTTTGCCAGAAAAATCTCTTAGAGCAGCATTGTTCATAGAATAAATGTCAGACAAAGGGATCCAGGGACAGTGTTACAAGTGTAGGACTGTACTGCTGATTCCTATTTACTGCAATAGCTCTGCCCATGACCAGATTCAGATCCCTCCTACTGAGTCTGCATTGTTTGATTGCAGCAAGGACTAAACTCCTTGAGGGCTACAGAATCACTGCTGAACCAACAAATATTAAAAGAAAGGAAGGAGCTGCAGACCCGTGCTGGTCTAGGAATACCATGACCAAAAAGCTAATTATCATCAATACCTTATCAAGCCAAAGGTTACCATGAAGTCTAGCTCCTTCCTACTTTTTTCTACTGATTATTTTCAATTTATATGCAAGACGGAAAAATAAGAAGATGCACAAAATAAAAAACTACAGAAAATACCAGGTCAGTTTATCCTTGGAAAGAAGAGCTCGAACTTAAATTGATAAAGTGGAAGTCTAATATGCACAACCTGAAATTCAGCAGAGATGACATCAACAAACATAAGGAGAAGAACTGCTAAATAAAAAATAGCTACAAAGAAAGAGAATACACACACACACCAGGCAGCAGCTCATCACTCAACCACATTAACAGTACATATGATAAATTCCAATCAAATCTGATACATACAGATAATCAGCTGAAAACACTCCGTGTCTGAAGCAGTGAACTAAACTGAAGAACAGCTGTGAACACTCTAGAACACTCATGACTCAGAAGGGACATTTCTTTGCTTTTGGGCCAGCTTTACCATCTCCTACCGAGGTGAAGAGGCAAACAAATATGGGGGAAAAAAATTAAGACCAAGAATAAATTCCTGAACTGAAGGGCACTCCAAAAGCAGGTATTTAGGACTTGAGACAAATCTCTTCACAGACATGAAGAGCCTTATGAAGGCAAGAGCAAGTAAAAAATAATTCCTTGCCAAGAAAGAAGTATTACAGGTTCTTAACTGAGTCAGAAAAGGTTTATACCAGGATTCAGTGCTGATACACTGCTAATTTTGTTTTCTGAGCCTCAGACTGGCTGTACACAAGATCTAGGCACCTGGGAGTTCCAGTGAAAACATACCACCTATTAAGCATTCACTTCAGATAGCATGTGTATTCTAATATGACCAATTAGGAAAGCATCTAACTGCTGCCATTTACAGAATTTTTCTCTGCTTCTGAAGTTCAGCTGTAGATCTAGGTTAGCAGTCTCAAAATATTCATTACTTGTGTTATTTATTTACATTTTTTGAAACCTCACTCATGCAATTAAGATGCTGATAGCATTATTACCAGCATAAAGAAAGCTTCTCCATTACTGTTAGCATATTACAGATCTCAGGGGTGCTTTTACAGAAAACAAAGATTCTTTTGCTTAACATTTGGCCATGAAAGATGTTTTTCCCAGGCAATTCTGGGACTCCGGAGACAATCTATGTTAAAAAGTGTAATGTTCAGTCAAGATTCAAGTAGATATTTTCTCTGTGTGTGTGTGTGTGCTCAGAAGACAGACTGCAATATTGACAAATCAATGGAAAAGAGCCTTACAGCAAAATAAAGTTTATTTTTTGAATATTCTGTGCAGTTTTATATATTACTTCTGGACAGCAGGTCTCAAAACTATCCTCACTGCTAAACTTGGTGCTAAAATAAGAAATAAGACCTCAAATACTCTGTAAGACCCCAGTGATTCCCAAAGAGAAGAATTAGAAGCCCAGGTGAAGGTAACAACATGTTTAATTCAGGAAAGAAAAAAATCTGATAATAGTAAAAACTTGGTTTTTGCTGAAAACAGATCCTAATGAACAAGCTTATGTAATGGTGGTTGATTTTATCTTCCAGAAAAACATTTTTATCTAGAGCTTTAGTTTCAAGTTGCATACCTTCAGCATACATATTCTTTGAATATTTTTGCAAAAACAAAACCAAACAAAAATTGTCTTGCATGCAAGAATTATTTATGTGCTCTGTACAGCTTCCTAGTCCCAAACTATCTATGCACTGGTTAGCTATTAGTAACAAGAAGTTTGACAGGATACATGACTAATATCATTCAGGAATCCCATTCTAACAAGCTATATTAAGACATATGGAGCACTGTTCAATTTTTTAACTTATATTCTCCTGTCCTACCTTCCTTTTACTACATCTGATAACTTTCTAACCCAGTTCACATTACTGAAGTAAACAAATCTAATCTACTTACATATAACTGTATATAAATATATAAATGCAGATGGGATATTTGAAGATATCAGATTCTTAACTAAAACCATCATCATAAGGTTGCATTTCTCTCACACAGAAATGAATTAAATACCAGGGGAAATATTTTAATGTAAGAACAAAAAAAAATCTGAAAAACAGAAGTTTTAATGAACTGAAGATCATTACGGATATATCAAAATCTATGATATTATTATTTACAAAGAGAAAAAGTAATTAATATGCATGAATTGTCAGGTGAATGAAACTACTTAACAAGCTACATTTACAGAGGAAAAACATGCAAGTAGGAAGTAAAAGGGGAAATTTTATTATCATCAGATATTCTTCTTGTGAAAAACCGCCAATCAGTGACACTTAAGTACTTTCAAATTTGTGTCAGTTGGGTTGACAATCATCCCAAAAGTAACTTTTGAGGAAAATAAAACATTTATCATTATTATTACAGTCAAAGATGTTGAAAGTTAAACATTTCCTTATGGGGGCTCAGCAAGTATTTTGTCCATTATTAATTTTTTGTCCTACTTTTTCCACAATTTCTAACCAATCTGAAAGTAAAATAAAATCTGAAAATAGCTAAATCTTCTATAGTAAAAGCAAATCATGCACTCAAAGTGTATATTTAGCAGCTGCTTTCACACATGTCTTGCCAAAGATTTCAGTGTTGTCCATACCCTTTTCAAAGCATACTACACTTCTGTGTAGGTTTCCAGCAGATGTTAAGTATCTCATGAAACTCCTTCCCACCTACATTGATTCCCAAAGAATTCTGTATGAACTAGGTAGTTAACCATCTTGAATATGGTCTGCTCATTGGAGTTCCAGTCACAACCTTAAATACCTCAACACCTCTGAAAATAGGGTCCTTGTTGCCCTTACAGAGGTTTCGCCTACTCAGTGCCTTCTTCCATGCCTTCCATTAAAGAGAAATAAGTGATTCCAAGCTCAGGGAACTATTCAGACCAAGATGATTTAATACAGCATTTAGCTCAGACCTAACATATTACCTTCATTGACTTCCAATAACTTTCAGAAATAAAACCCAGTTTCTTCGGAGCTAAAGCAGTCTTTACCACCTCTTCATCTTTATGGTCTCAACCTGCTCCATGCCAGATGGATGCGGGAGTGAGCTGCCTGTGAGGATACACTTGCAGAGCCGAAGAAATGGCTGGGTTGTTCAAAACCTAAAGAATTGCAGTTTGCAATTTGATTGGGATTTGAGCACTTAAGCTCTCTAGGTTTTTTCAAAATACCTGTTCACTGATGGCTCAAGCGAAGGAAACTGTATTCTGGTGGAATAAGTGAATGTGATCATCTCCACTAGGAACCAGCTGGGCACCCTTCTGTGTCTGCTTGTTATTTCACACCACCTCCCATTCAATTACAAACTGTCACATTAATTAGGACATGTTTACTTAGTTATTATATCATTCTTTTGCTGAAGTCTTAAAGACATGTGCTGAAAATATAACAGTTGCAAAAGGAAGATAATTATTATAAAGGATCTAGATAATAATAAGGTAAACAAGCTTGGAATACAAAGCTTCACTTGGCAAACAAATTCTTTATACACTAATAACTAGGCCCTTTTGCTAGCACACTGGTGAAGAAAGGAGTATGGGAGTTTTTGTTGGGCTTTTTTTTTGTTTTTTAGAGCAATTCATTCATCATTTAATGAAAATACCTATAAGTAAATAATGGTTCTGAGTGAAGGCAATCTAAATGGAAACATACCTGAGAAGATGTGAAATGGTTCACTGCATTAAAACAATGCAGGACTCCAGTTCTGATGTGGTATCAGCAGAAGGTCACTACATAAATTTGTTTCATACCATTTCATCCTCATAGATGTTTTACAACATCTATATAGTAGACTCATTTAAGCCATAAACTGGAACAAAATGTAAACCTGTAACTAAAATTCTTGTATATCAAAATACATTAGAATCTAGGCTGAGAAGAAAATGAAAGCAAACCATATAAAGAAATATAGTGGCGGTGTTTTTTAAGAATCTATGGCTTAGAAAATTTTGGAGACCACCCACAAACTTGTGGCTTATAAAACAAAAATTACTATTACAACCTATTTATAAAAATACTCCCAATCATTGCATCTGGATACATATAGCTATGGCCCATGCCCAATGAATTGATATTCCAAAATCTTTTAAATTCTCTGCCAATCAGGGGCCTCCATCCCACATTTTCAGTGGTCCTACTTTAATCACTGCAGCTGGAAATGGTATTGTTTTCCAGTACATTGGATTAGAAAATAAACTCTAGCACTGATTCTGAAAAACTGTCAAAGACAAAAAGCCACTCAAAGCAAATAGTAAATTAGTCTGTGATTTATGCTCAACATAGTAAAATGATCAAAGTCAGATACACATTCTGAAATGTGTAGGGAACCAGAAAATGTACCAGATCCTGCTAATATATGGAATTATCAAAGACCTCCCAAATGACTTAAGTTAATTCAAGCCCCTTGTTCACAATTAGACTGTTATCATGAAATCTGCCATTCAGTTCCTTACTACTGCATCTATGCCAAGAAAGTAGCACACACTGGAAAAGAGTTAGATTGCTAAACCTTTACATCTTTTCTCTCCCATAAAAAAAAAAAAATCTTTTTAAAGAAATGTATTTTCTTTCATGTGAACTTGATGCTGTCTAATTTAATTCTTGATGTTTCTTCCATTGTACGGCGAGGTGTCCTTTGAGGAAGGAAAAACAGCTTGTGTTTTGATAACAAACACACAAAAAATAGTTGCATCTCTGCTTTCAAAGAGACAAGCTGTTTTTATTTCCTCTGAAGAAGCTCATTACAATACGATGGACAAAATGTCAGAAATAATTAAGTGCAAAAGGTGATTTTTTTTTTCTTGATAGGTATCAACTACTGGAAATGCTGCTGGTTTACACAGGTCTCTCCTCCCCTCCCCCTCACCCAATTCTTGGTCACTTGACATGAATTTATTGCAAAAAAAATTAAAAGCAAAAGGAAACTAAAAAGAGAAAGAAACATCCAACATGAAAATAGCATTAATGCTTTTACTTAGTGGAAAGCATAAAGAGCTTGCTGTTGGAAAAGGCTGTTGCAAGGCAGTGTTCACATGCACATGCACAAAACCAAACTCCTTGCACTTTACAGGAGAAGCAGAGCTCTCTGAGGCTTGAAAGCCTTTGGACTGTTCTCATTTCATATTGAGGGGGTCATGCTTTCCCCCACCCTGGGGTCAGCGTCGTAAACATCAGCCCATCAAGATAAGAAAGTTAAGGCAGATGATATTAATTACCTGTCCTTTCAAGTCATCCCTGTCTCACATCTGGTTTCCTCTTTGTAACATTCATTGAGGCCAATAAAAGCAGGGGAGTGGGGGCAGAACAGAAAACCACTTGAGCAGCTCTCTCCTTCCCCAGGCAGCTAATGGCACAGAGTGCTCCTCTCACTGCACACACTCACTCACTCCCTCAGGCACACACTGAGGTACATTAGGTAATCCTTAGCATGCAAAAATTAGCTGGCATCTTGCAAACCCAAGCCTATCTGGAAATTGTGAGGTTTGCTCTAGACAGACCAAAATACTGGCAGAAATTCACTCTGTATCTTTTTCCTTTTTCTACTTTTCACATAAATTGCTGGTAGCAAATGGACTTTTCCAGGTATATCACATATGTGTTTCCCAAAGCCTGGCATTGAGACTCTCAAACAGATCAAATATTGGTGCTTTAGTAATTCAACAGTCTTAATAGACTTGACTGTCTGAGCATCTCCGCTTGCTTGGTTTTTATTTCACCACATTACCTGTCACTCAGACCACACAGATGGTAACCTCTCTGCCAGCATCTGTCAGGTCTGGACCAGAAGAAAAAAAGAATGGCAATCCCTCCTCAGATCACAACATGTAAATAACTATCATTTAGCAAAACTGTAGAAGTTTTTCTTTTTTTTTTTCAGGTGATATCAGAGTTGTAGTCACTGCTGTTTAAATGAAGCCTTTACCACATTAATTTTGAACAGGAATGCTGTTCAGTTCAAAATTTCCTTTTTGTTTCTTCTTATAAATATCACAGAGAATTAAGAATCCCAGGGTAATCTTCAAGATAATTTCTACTTTAAATTATTTTTTAATTGAAGGCATTTTCAAATTTTCCAAAGTTCTTTGACAATATCAACAATTAGAATGTATATTCTTAAATTCAGGCAAAAAAGCTCATTTACTCCACAGCTAAGGTCTACTAATGCAGCCAACCTACATTATTTTCAATTCATGGTTTGAAGTGAAAAATAACAATCCTAATTTCCATTCCTTAACCAATCCAGTCAATACATTTCTATCTGCTTTCAAAGTCTCAACTGTTATTCTATTTAACTTGTTTCCTGTTATTTCTACAAACACAAAGCTATTTTCATGTATGTTTTACTATCAAATCTAAGGATGCATTAACTACATCATGTATACCTGAAAGTCAAATGCTAAATAGTTGTGTGTCTGCTGTAAAGGAACAACATACACGCAAGCTTTTATTTACTAAATGAAAGGATATGCAGTTCCTCTGAACTCTTTTCATTTTGCTGCCAAGGACAAACCAGATAAATACTGTGGTGAGATATGTTTATTGATTAATGTAGCTATTATCTACAAAGAAAAGTATATTATAGTAATTCTAAGTCAGATACAGAGTTATGCAGAAAATGTTAATTTCAGCATAGTTTCAACTTAATCAATAATTTTGTGCATATCAATTTTCACATTGCATGTATTTAATTACATGCTCACATTTTTCCTTTTTCCACAAGAACATTGCCTCATTTAGTGGACAACATCACCTCATCAAAACTTGGGTTAGACTGTGGCTGGATGTGTGCCAACAAGCTTTCTACTGTAATCCCTGAACTACTGTGCTTCTTTCCAGCGTTCACTATAGAATGATTTTTAAAAAAAAAAACTCGATTTAATCTTTACAGAACATTCCATGTGATTGGGGTAATAATGGCGTCAGTCACCCATGCACTAATTGATCCCAGTAACAAAAATAATAATTTCATCCCTGTTAGTACAGCACACTCTGCTAGAACAGCACACAACTGATTAGCAGCACTTCCTTAACAGTGCAATGCCATCAACCAGAGGAGCTGGAGCAGATTTAACACTGTCTCATCCCAATAAGTTGTGGGGCCTGAGCTGTCCCATTTACAGTTAGCACAGGTACCTCTGCACACATGGCAATCACTACAGCAGACATGCCCTTTGATCCATCTCAAATTTCTGGTGCACCCTCTAGCAAAATACTGCTGCTGCTCTTTTCCCTGTTAATAAACGTGGGACAATAATATTTATCTCCCTCTAGCATTTAAGAATGTGATGCAGAAATTAACCAGTTTGCAAAATATTTTCTACACAGCAGTATGCAAAAGACAGATTTGGGCTATTATATAAAAGAGCAACTTATCTAGGCTAGTCAAGGGACTGAAATATTCAGGCCACAGGATCATGAATGCGCCGAAGATTCTGATTTAACAATGCGATAACTGTGAGCCACAGCCAAATCTACCAGCAGTGTGACAGCAGTGAATGTGTCCTTATCTCTCAGGACATAATGTGATAAGTAAGCTAACAGATCCTTAGGAAGTAACACCATAAAATACTAACTAGTCCAGCAATTCTTAGCTCGTGGCTGGATTCAAAGGCTCAACAGACAGCAAAGGCTGGAAGCGGATGCTCAGTTACACGGCTCATGAGGTAATAAGGTGTTATAGCAATGTTATGCCACCCTGAAACAATACATCCACTACTGCCCTGCAGACATCAATTGGCCTTGTGCTGCCCAGCCAGATCAGAGCATGCAATAGTTACCTTTCCCTTTTATGATGGCATGCAAAAATTATGACTTAGAATCCAATTCTCTATACATGAAAAGCTGTCATATAAGCTTTACAGCTCTTTCAGAACAGCGTCCCTGCTAATCACATCTTTAAGAATTTCAAAGGCCTGGCTACACAGTATGCCTAGCTTTAGCCCAGGGAAGTACCACCCAAGTTCACCTCCTTTGAAAATGTCAGAGTAGCCCAAGTTTCTGATGCACCAGTGTGCAAGAAGAAGCAATCACTGAAATATTTTCTCCAGTAACAAGTGCATGATATATCCCATTACAAGTATTTAATGGAGAATTTAGATTTAAATATTGATTCAATAAATAAGGGTAACAATTTTGGATTACAATTATCAGACTTTAAATCAATTAAGTGTTTTCAGATAAACTACAGTGAAATTCTATAGGGATGAGCAGTAGATGTACCTCTACCATGGAAATGAGCCTTGATTCATATAGCAAATAGTCTGTGTGCATGCAAAGGTAGACAAAACTTCCGTTATAAATTTTATTTAATCCTGGATTTGAATTTGCTAATTTGATTTGGGTATATTCATTGAGTAAGCACTTTGAAGATTCTTATGAGGACTTCTTAGGCTAAACTCAAATTAATATAAGCAATTTTAGGTTTTGGCAAATTTTTTTAAAAGTGACTGAGGAATTCAATTCATGTCAAGTCCTACTTTTCATGAAAAATAAGGAAGCACAAAAGTTAAAGCAATGGATTAACATTTAAGTAATGTTTCTCTCCAGGACATTGCTGACACATTCTGGACTCCTTGTGTTTATAATGATAGATGCAGGTTAGCCCTTTATCTACAGCAAATCACCCACTGAAAAATGGCTTTGCATCTTCGCTATGCCTTTAAATGTCTAGCTAGCAAATGTCAGAACTATTTGATCTGGTTTTATAAAATGAACTTTCAAGACTCTTTGAAAGACAGTTTACACTTTGAAAAAGATTAAAAACTTCTGTGTTGATCTCAAATAATAGACAGAGAACATTCACATATTTCAGGGGAAAGGAGGTGCACTGCAATATGAGTGTATAACCAAGCAAGCAGTCTAATGCTTTCTGAGTATCTTTTCCAGCACGAATTTAAGACAGATATCGGCAACATAAATCCCCATGAGCAGGGCTACCAACACAAGATGCTAGATAATGAATGAGATATATAACACTGAGAGCCGTGTGTTTAGACTGACATAGAAGTGAACAAGGAATTTAGAAAGAGACATCATTATCAAATTGCTTAAGTGACTGAAGTTCCTAAGCACCATTTAAAAGCACACAGATCTCTCAGTGTGGCTTCAGAACTTTCAGGCATAAACCTTTTCTGAAAATATCTATCTCACGTTTATTCACCAAATGATGCAGTTCTGTCTCAGTCTACTGCACTAAAATCCTTGGTGGAAGACGACCCTTGGATGAATCGTACGACAGTAGCTATGAGTTCACATCCATCCACACTGCACAGAACTGTCCAAGAGCAGCAGGAATAGGTCCAGCAGCAGGAACCAGCACTACCAACAAGCTTGGGCGTGTAAACCCATCAGGAAAGAATCTAGACATTTCCATTTATTTTACAGATGAGTAGTTTCTACCTAAGCTGCCAAATATTGTGCAACTTTCAACTTGGCCAAATAATTGTGTCCCCACTGTAAGCCGCAGCACAACTCCTCACTTTCCAGTTCACTGCCACCAGAAGCATATTTCAAGAAACAACCTCAAGCTGAATAACAGAAGGTGGAAATACAGACAGGAGCTGCTTTTCTATAGTCATTCTACAACCACCTAAACAAATCACCTGGGCCTACAATTACAGTCAAACTCCCATAGCTAAGGACTGTAAACCTATACATCCAAAGCCCACATATTTAAGGTTTATTTTTTAGTTCATTTTGGAAAAACATTCATTCTATGGATATTGATGAAATAATGTGGCTAGATCACCAGCATACAACCAAAAAATTAGGGTCCAGGTCCAAGATTTAGCCCATGACAGTTGTATGATAATGGAGAAAGAACTTTATGCTGCATTTCAATTTTCTTTTCAGAAAGACATAATGAATTGCATTACCAGTATAGGACTGGGCAGCTCATTCTTGTTCATGCATCTTTTTTTACCCAGTTTTGTGGGCTGAGCCCAGCTCAAGAGCCACTAACACAGGACAAGACCTCTCACAGTTGCAGTCTGCTATTATTACCTCCTATTTTAAGGTGCACTGACATTGTAATTTCAGCCATACAAAACCCAGATACAGAACACACTTGATGTAGACAAAATAATGTCTGAGCTAAACTGAAAAAGCAGATACACCTCAGTCCAATTCAAAAAAATCCATTAACCATTCTAAATATTCTTTGTTAGGAGGGCCATTGAATAAAAAGGGAAAAGGGACCTTTAAGAGTACATTATACAGTTCAAATGCAACCACTGTTAAAAGAGTACAGGAATGCTAATGACTACTAATAATTAATATTTAGCATTTCTAAAGCCTTTTTATCTGTAGGCCTAAAATGCTTTTAAAATACACAGCTGGTATTCTCTTCATTTAATAGATGAAGAAGGCAAAGTGTGTCTCCCATTTATTTAGACTGAAAAAGGGTGCACTGCTGGAGCCTAGGGACCTGCCCAGTACAAGTCCTGTTCTTCCAGGTTCTGTGCCAAAAATTTGTCATAAAATAGCTGCAGCCTCAAACAGCTTGCAAGAAAAATAGGCATGACAGTCAAAGGATGGGGAGAGAGGTTTGACAATACAGCTGGTATTGAACACACAAGCCCTTTTGGGAAGGGTTTGGGGTTTTTTGCTGTGGGGTAAGAAAGGCAGGTGAATTGAAGGAGTGACTTAAAGAAACAAAAGCAAAAAGACACACTGAAGGAAGAGAATGTTGCACTATAAAGAGTTTTAAATAATAATCAGGAGAATGCTGGCAAGATTATCTGAGGAGAGAAAAGCCAGTAAATCATGAAGCACAGGAAGCTCACCAAAATGGACTATGTTTGGACTTATTACATGAACTGAAGCACCTGTATGTGATGCCTCCTGGTACCTGAATTGATAAGGACTCTTTTGCTGGTCCTCTCCACAGATACTCTTCCCAGACAATGGACACCCTAATGACTCCGAAGGACTGATCCAGCAATGATGATGGCTACCTCCCCACGGTGTACCAGGCTAAAATCTGCTAAACTCTGCATTCAGCTAGCGAAACTAATTTGCTGGAGCAATTAGGAAGTGAATTAGACTAGACATAGAGAAATATTTCCGTGTCTTTTTATATGCATTTGTGTGCATGACTGCTCCCAAGTATAGGGGTCCTTTGATTCTCCAAACTCGCAGATGTTGCAACAACCTGAAAGCTTAAGAGGACCTACTGAGCTGGAAGAGGACAGTTTGATCAGACAAAGCCTATGTCTGAATGGCTGTGGCATCAGACAAATATCAGGAGTGAAAATGCACAAAATACATAAAGGACATAAAGGAAAATCCTAAAAGATGCTATTCACATTACAGCAGGTTTTAGGACACCCCATACCACTAGGCACTTTAGAGGTACCTGTTGTGAAACAGCCCTGCCTCACAAAGCTTGTCATCTAAACAGATATGCAAGAGAGAAAAATAGACGCACAGAGCAGGCCAGCAACGTGCTCAAGTCACCTAACAAGATGAGGGCCAAGAGACAGAAATAAAACTTTTAAAGTGCTGGTATATTAGTCAAACACCTAGAAAAAATGAAATCAGAAAAGCTTTAAAAAGCAATTATTTGTTAATGAGACATCTGTTTCAGGTCACATAAGCAATCCTATTGTATTTCTGTCCAGAATAAATCAACTTCAATTACAATTGCAAGTGAGAAAGTGAAACTACAACTTAAAGTGAGATCAAGTCAAAACACAACTAAAAATCCAAACTGACCCTGATGGTCAAATAGGACATGTGTGAAACCATATAGACTGTCTGAATACTACAGAAAGTGTCAGTGTTTCCATATAATGACATCTGCTTGCTAAACACAGAGATTCAACATATAGAACTACATTAACTAGATATAACTCTTCGACATAAATCCTAAATCGCATCAGGAACTATTTATATTAATTTCATGAAGACACACCACTTTTTCTGCCTTTTTTTAGACAAATACAAAGAAATCCCCACAACATTCTTTCCAGTAATGTGTAAAGAAAACTTTCATAATCAGAAAGCAACAGACCTTATTTACAGGCCAGACAGAGTAGGATGGTTTTCTAGAAAAGTCGTTGAGGGATTGAGACTGAATAGTCATCTGATACTGACCAACTAACAAAAACACACAGAAAATTAGATTCTTACATTGATGAAGCAAAAATAAGTACGTTTTCTTACCTTTACATTCAACATTACTGGACTCTGCAGAATTACTGTATCTGATACCAGCACCTACAGCACAGAGAGGCTACAAACAGCTCAGAGTTATCAATAAAATGGTGGTGCATGGGGAAATAATCATGGAACTCAAATAATCTGTGCTAACACAGGCGTTACAGGCTTGTGACCTTCTGTGATGACCTAATAGGAAACAAAATGTTTGATAGTAGCTACTTCAGCAGACAAACACATTGCAAAAATATAGGTGGCAGGTTAGAACCAGGTAAGTTGAAAGCAGAATTCTTTTATACGGTAAGCAATGAGTTGCTGAAGACACTATTAAGTCTAAATAGCTCATTATTTAAGGTATATACATATGCAGAAATGAAGGCACAGGTTTACTTAAGGGAAAGGGTTCAGCTCAGAGGAGAATCAGTTCAGTAAAAGCATCTGGTTTATGAATGCACATTACATCAGGAACAGGAAAATGTTCAGGCTTTGCAAGTTTCCATAACTACGCAAAATCTTCTGCATTTTGATAGTAAAGCAGAAAAATAAACTATGTCTGGACTCCAATGTGGGCCTTTTCAGAGATCAGTTCTATTCCTACCAGCCACACATTTGTAACACAGTTTAGCATTTCTACTTGTGAGGCCAAATTTTCAAAGCAGTGAGTAGGAGGTACAATGCATAAATTCTGTTACTTCTTAAGAGTGTTTCTGCACATACTTTTCATGATCCCCTTTGGAAATTTAGCCTGCAATCTCCACTGGAGAAATGCATCTCCTGTAGGTGTAGACATGACTGATGTAAAACATCGCTTCCTATTTCTTCAATTATGCCAAGTAGTTTTTCATTTTCCTTTCCATGTTTTTCAAACTGAGTATTGCATTCAGGCCTGCATAACAGTTCTGCCTGTCAGAATCCACATTCCATGCTCTGTTTTTCAAGACTGTACATAGAAGGCAGCTGAGGACAGGAAACTAGATAATTTTTCAAATATTTTATTCATGCCAAAGGTATTGTATGATGATGTCTGCTTACTAACCAAAAAAAAAATCAATTTCATATAATGTTTCATTACTCCCAAAATACATAGTTTTTCAATCAAAAGGAATCATTGGGAATTAAAAATGAGAGCAGCTTCCTTCTCTTTCTACATAATGCACATGTAAAGAAATGGACAAAAATAGATTGAAAACTTGGTGAAACAAAAATAGCAAGCCTAGCAAAGCCACATAACTGGATTAATTCAATCGCTCTGACATTACAGGAATAGGCTCTCTGTTTTCAGTGCATTGCAATGCGAAGTTGTGGCAGGAATCATTCCTCCATGGTATAATGGTTAGTAGAAGCAGAAGCTTAACAGCTTTTGTGATTGAATTTCAAATTTTTATGTTGGGAATCCATCAAAAGTAATGTTTCAGTTGTGGAGTCCCTCTGCCCTTTTCTTTTCCTCTCGTGAAGCAAATGCAATTTTAGCTGTCATAGGGAGAGTCAGCTGCCTCAAGAGACACCCTTGAAAAAGTCATAGATCATCCTACCATGCCAGTATACAACTGTTCCAAAATACAAACAGAATGTAATGATGTATTATTTAATAATAGTTGTCATATCTTTGCTTAGACAAATAACTGTGCAAACTGAATATTCAAAACACATCAAAGTTAGAGAAGGCTGAAAAAGTTATAGCAAATATTTTTATTTTGTTGCAAATTGATGGTCTTCCAAAACTCTCCTGTTGTGGAAATATCTTTATTTTAACAAAAATTTTATAAAGGGAGATTTCCCATTTCTACGATGGAATTTATGACAAAAATCTGTATCCCATGATTCTTTATGCAGAGTCATGTCAGGATTTTCCAGTCACCATTTAGGGAAGCCATTTAGCTCTACACCATTTAGGGAAGAATCTATCTTTTTCATTGGGGGCAGAAGAATTGAAGGTCTAAGAACTAAATTATCATTTCACTCATGTGGAAAGGCCTAGTCCAGGAATAATAATCAAACCACGATATTTGTTAGGGTGAAATCTGTTGCATGTTTTATCACTGGTCTCTTTCGAATGAAGTAAATCTCACCATATATCCTACAATGATCCCACAGAAAACAGTATACAAGCACTGAGTAGACAAATAGAATGTGAAGATATTTTACAATTTGTTCATTTTATTGCTTAATCATTAGAAGTAAACAATATACTTTAGGCAATAAATATAGTGTCATATGGATAGGGAGAGTTAAAAGACTGTCAGGAATATTGCCAAGATTGGCGTTTCTCTACAGAGGATATAGTGTCAACTGTGTTGCCAAAATAAAACAGGGACAAGTGAGGACAGAAAACCATCTGGGTAGATTGTAGCAAAAAAAAAAAAAAAATTAAAAACAAAAAAAAATTCCATAGTGAGCTAAAGTAAAGGAGAGAAAAAGAATGAATCCAAACATCACAATCTAACAAATTCTCTACCATTAATTTTTATATCTGTGATTCTGCTTATTTATATTAAATCTCTTTGGTAAAATAACTTAAAATCACTCAACTAATCAACCAAAAACAGCTAGCCCAAACAACTATAGGCCAGGATCCAAACTAGAAAGACTGATCCAGAGTCTGCACAGCTATTGGTCATCAACTAGACAAGGTTGCAAGCACAAATGGGTGTATTGCACTTATGCTCCTCATAGCCCTTCAGGACATTCACCAGCTGTGCTACAGCAGGGAAAGACGTTCCTCCCATCTATAATTACAGTCACGGCTGTTGTGTGGCTCTTGACACTGAGCAGCCACAAACTCGACAGGTTTGCACTATCACGTCACGTTTGGTTTGTCAATAAAAACATGACACAAGTTGAAAGATGGATGTTTATAATAAGACTTTTGCAGTCCACATTGAGGTGCTCAAAAAGGTAACAATTAATTCAAACAGTTAAGTAATTAGATGTTCCCATTTTCATCAATAAAACACTCGACCATTTGAAGAAACACCTGCAGTGTTGTATCCTGCAGTTCGTATCTTGGGGCATGCTTCTGTCAGCATATGGAAGTGCTTCTGTTTATTTTTATTTTTACTTATTTCATATTGATTCCAATTGTATAATAAAAAAAGAAACTACTGCCTTCTGTCTTCACCTGCCCCAGTCCCTCACTAAACAATATAGGCTAGAGGTTCTGAGATAAAGCAAAAACTCAAATGCCACTTCATGGTCCAGAAAATATCATTAACTATTTCTGAATAAATCATTCTGGATGAGGCAATTAGACTTCACCATGCCTTTTTGCACGTTAACATTCCATTTGCTCATCAGTTTCAAGATACACGGATCTTTACAACAGGGGATGCTGAAGACAAAGAAATATCATCGCAGCCCAGAGGTAAAACCAAGGGTGCTGTGTCACATCTGTTTGTAAATTCATTTAGAGGGAAAAAATCACTAATTCAGACCTCTCCAAGGCACTGAGTGTTTCCTTGAAAGTGCCGAGCACTGTCATCTTATAAACCAAGGCACACGGCACCTTCCATCAACTGTGTAAGCTTTTCTGCAATGCCAACTCTCTTTGAAGATGTGTCTACCATAAGAAACTGCTGTTAGGATGTCTCTGCTAGCAGGATGAGACATGCATGTCCTCTTCAGCTGCTTAGATAAGTTAGTTTTAACCACTGAGGAGAAGAATTTAGCTAAGTTTGCCGACTTTACGCTAGACCAGATGATGACCACACACATTCTGTTCCACCTGCAGGAATTCTAGGGCAGAAACCTCCAGCAGAGAGGCAGCTAGAGGGAAAGCATGGGGAAGGATGGGGGGAGGGGAAAATGACAGGAACATCTCCAATCTCTCCAGCTTGAAGAGAGCATCTGGCTATGCCTTAGGTTTTTTTGTTTTAGAAAAAAACAGTCTTTCAGTCATTGCACAGGGCACAATGCATCTTTGCTTATTTCTGCTTGTGAAAATGAGTGAGAAAATTACTGTAAATCTTTCTTAATATAGCTTACAAAGGATAAACATAATTAAACACTCATTAGTATTCCTTATTCTCATTGATTTAGTGTTGAACTTGGAAAATCCTGCTTTACATAAAGAAAATAGAGGTCAGATTAATTAAACTCACTGTTGTAGTCAATTGCTCTGTCATAAATATTTGTTGAAAAGTTTTCTGGGTTTTTGTTGGGTTTTTTTGCTTTGCTTTTATTTAGCTCTACAAATAAAAAGTCTTGCTTATAACTCTCTATGAAATATCAAAATATCTTTGTCTTAAGAATCTGCTGGAGTTGAGCATTTGGGTTCTGAGCGTTTCCAGCATTATCAGGTTAGAACAGAACAAACAGACTAAAGTCTGACATCAGCACTCTTCCCAGCAGGATACACTACTTTTTTCATTAGAATCTTTGAGCTTGAGATCAGACACAGGGAAAGATTAAAACAAATATGAATTTAATCAAGGGATTCTACTTTCCTGGTGTGGGAACAGGAACATGCTGACATAAATAGAGGACGAAGCACTAGGGCGTCTGAAACAAATCAAAGACGGCTTGCTTACCACTAACTGCTCAGATGATCCATATCATAACAACAAAAAGAAAAACAATTATTTATTCTTTTTGATGTTGCTGCTCAGAAGTAACTTCCTTTTTGAAGAGAGCAGGGTCAAAGCCAAGTTATTGTTTTTGCTTGAAACTTTGTCAGTAAGGGACTAAAAGATATTAGGTATGACTTACTTTGGGGATTTTTGTGGGAAACTTGGAGATGCTCATTTCTTGTGGTTTTTAACTTGGGAAAAAATCTAATTGTAAAATGAACTGAAATTTCATCGTTGTTATGGAAAATCAAACCATCAAACAAACAAAAAAATAAAAAAGCAGATAATGCACTGAAGCCCCCTAAAATAGATAGTAGACAGAGAGCTCTCAGCCTGAGCTAATGGCCAAAATCAAGCCAAGATACTTCATAATACAGAGATCATCCTGCAGTTAGAGATAAGTATGATTAGTACTCGAACATGAGTGGGTGCACAGAAAACTCCAAGATTTTCTCTAGGGCAGTGCAGATGTAAAAAATGGCAATCAAAGTCTCTTTTGATCTAATAGTTATTGCAACTAATGAAACCAATTAGAAGGACAAAGTCAAAAGGGACAGGCAAAATAAAGTATCTTCAAAAAGGCAGATTTGGTGATTTGAAAAAGTGCTTTCTACTATTCAAAACTCATTACAATTCTGTCCTCAACATTATAGAAGACACAAAGCCAAATCACACCCAGAAGAGTAGGCATGTTAGATTTATATTCAGAAATAAACTGAGTTAAAATTTGCATAACATACAAACATTAATGTTCATTACATGCTTTTTAAACATACAAGTTTACTGTCCCCCTTTTACAAATGAGGAAAGCAGTGTTAATGTTCCAAGTGTAAAAAGAACGCATAGAGTGCTTGGATCTCAGTGGGAGACATTTATTTTACCTTATATATGCAAAATTATATGGCACTGATATTCAGGAGAAACAAACCCAAAACCTGAACTCCGTGTAAGTGGAGCTGCAAGTACTTAGTGCCTCACATGCCATCTAACTTGTCTCATTTTATTTGCAGCCCGTGTCAGATATTTGGACCTCAACATAACTTCTGATAGCTGCTATACTCCAGCCCTCCTCCCACTCCCACGTTTTAGAAGGGAACAGAGCAGGTGCAGAGCTGTTACATGTTTACTTCCTTGTAAAGGGAGATTTAAGTGATAGTGTATTAGATTAAAATTTTGTTGCATTTACTAAACTACAAATTCACTGATAAGGGGTATTCACACCAAAATGAAAACTCAGCTTACAGCCTGAGTTAATGTGGAACCAAACCACAAACCCCACTGAGTGTACTACCCCCAAATTCAGTCAAGTTCAAAAACAGGTCACAGATTTTCTGTGTGGGCAATAGTGGAGCTGAGGCCAAAAATCTAACAAGACCTATCATTAGTGATACAGTCAGTGAAGATGACATAGTTTGAGGGTGAAAATGTTTCTCTTTCTGCTTAAGAATTCAAAAACCTAAGTTCATTTCACAGGAGAAGCTGGAATCCATGTGCCACAATACCTAGTGGCAAACGCAAACCAGCATGTTCCATGGCAAGTACACACTTAAACAAAACACATCCTTGGGAGGGCAGAACCTCATGTCTCTCCTCTTCCTAATAAGCGCATTAATCCTTATACAGCATTTCCCAACTAATGAATTCATGAACCTATAAATATTAAACATGGCAATTTTACAACTCCAGAGCAAAACATCAAAAACGATATCTTAGAAAACATTAAAGATTTTTGTTTCAGATAAAAAGATTTGACAAACAAAGGAAGCACGTAGCTGACAAGGATACTGTAGGGTCTTGGAGACAGCCCTGATGAGACAAAGGAGGTGTTTCTGAGGCAAATTTCTAGGCAAAGTTCCCGTTAGTTTGGCTAGAGAGGCAAGACCACAAAATACAGTGAGACAGAGAAAACTGAAAACAAAATCTGAAGAAATTGTCTAAAATCATAAAAGATAGGGTCAATTAATACCTCATAGATCAAGGGAATGGGGTGTCTACAGCATTTAGGAGGAAAAAGAGCCATCTCTGAGTAGCAATAAAACACTATTAACAGTAACAGGAACTGGAAAACTTTTATCAGTAATAGGAAGGATGGTTCAGTCAGTGTCCCTGTTTGTATATCCTAAGTATATCCTGTGTGCAGCAGAGGCCTTCTCTTTCTGTCTAAAAGTTGGAAAGGCAGATGCACCTACATCTGCTGTTCCAGTAAAGAATCGCCTCTGTGCTGCCTGAGCCTGGTTCCTTTTTTCTCCAGCAGGAGGGATCCTCTACTGGTGTGAGCCACAACACAGAGCAGCTAAATCAGAAAACAACCTTGAGACCCCCAATAGGGAAAATACCAGGGGTTTGAAAAAAAGAAAAAAAGATCAATATTCAACCCCAAGAAGCTTCACAACAGCAAAGCAGACCAAAACAACTTTTAAACAGCAGAGTTAGAAGAGATAGGGAGGACAGGGCAAGAAGCACGCTGATGAAGCTGATTTAAAGAAGAAATACAGAGATAAAACAAATGCATTTTTAAGATGGCATTTTCTAACAGTCAGTCTCATTTTCAGCATCTAAAACACAGACTTCGTGAATACATCAGCAGCGATATTTGAAAAAGTGGGCCAAAGACCAGGAACCTGCCATACAATCCAGACCATTGCACCAAATCTGCCATCAATGACAAACAATCCTTCAGTTGTCCCACAGATGTGATTTAGAACACTTACACATATTATTCAGTCAAGCTGCTAAAATCTTTAACATATGTAATGCCACTGAGAATGTTACAGAACACATCAGAGTCTGGAAATGTTTTTGAATTAACATTTATAGCATATGAGGTAAAATGTAGATCGTTACTCAGCTAACCGATAGATCAACACCTGCTCTGGGCAGATTTCATTTCAGCTGCACAAAGAAGGAGAACAAATGAAAACACAAACCAGACAACGAGTGAATCACATGACCTGGGGTCAGCTCTTAGTGAAGCCAATCATATAATAAGTATTTATAATATCAACAGTGGCTGAATCAAGATGCTGGGGAAAACTATAGTGGACATGTTTGACGAAAGCAGCAGTTCTTCGGGTATTATCGGTAAAGAGAGTTAATTTCAGTGACCATCGTAGTCACATATGATGTACTTTCGTGTACTTTGGAACAGAGTGCACCAAAATACTTTCAAGGCAAGAATACCTGGAGTTGGAACATCCACATGGTACAACACAGCACTGTGTGGAGATGCCTACTCCAATTTCAAAAGATATTGAGCTGTTGACACAGGATTATGATTGAACCAACACACCTCTTTTCTCAGTAAGACTAATTCGCTCAGACTCTCTGGGATTTCTGCATTGTGTTGTACTGTACACCACAGACATTTCAGTAGTTTGTCCAAGCTTCACCTCATGATGGATTACCACGACTTGGAGCTCAGATTACACAGCCTCAAAATGCTGTAGTCAGTGGTGATTCACAGAAGTCAAATTCTGACATCTGTTCTGCAGCAGGAGTGCTCCTGAGAACAAACCAGCACTTGCAACAGCAAGACCAGGTGTTCCCATTTAGAAAACACAGAACCAAAAATCATTCTGGCAAAAAATTTCATTATGTCATTTTTATCTCCAGCCTCTCTTGAGATATAGGATCTTTCCTATGTTCTTCATTTAAATCCCAACACTGGGAGCATACTAAATGCCATCACTCCAGAGAAATAAGAACATGGTCTGCAGCTTCTGATTGAAACCCTGAGCTAGAGGGAGCGCTCCTTGCAACAACACTCAGTAGGAAGCACATCTCTATTACATGTGACCTCCAACAGCAAAGGGCAAAGTAAAGGGTGAGAGAAATAAAGACTCCTGAGATCCCTATCTCTGCTTCTCAAAAAAGTATGGTTAGTTACCTTACTGCAGGACAACCCTTGAACAAGGAACACAGCCCATGCCAGAAATCCCAAAGCTGGTCTTAAATGAAATGCTGTAACTGTGGTTACAGCAGATCTGATACTATCACATAAAAATATATTCGCTTGGATTACCAAGACAATAGAGCTGCCTTAGCAGGATATTGCAGCCTGAATGCAAGACTCTGCTAATGCACCTCTTGACATCAGAGATCTCTGATCCCTTCTACAGTGGGAGAAAAAGCCACCCTTACTGGATACATAACTAGCCAGGCATTAATGGGAATCCCTACCATCTGTTCTAATGGATTTCCATGCAGTAGAATTTAAATACATTTTTGGTCGATTTATTTCTGGTAAGAAGCTGCTTCTGTAACAATTATCCATTACTGAAACAGTATAAGAAATTATCATCTATTTTCCTTACTGTGAACAAAACCTTCTTTATTATACTTTCGAAAAGTCACATGTGAAAAATGTGATTGTATTATTTTTCCTTCTACAAAATCTTTGTGAGTTCTTTTCATTGACTTATGAGAAAGATAAATAATTTTATGCCTTTGTTTAAAGAAAATAGAAAGTATGAATGAAGAAATCTTAACAAAAAATTTACAGGTTGACAGCTTACAAATTGAATGAAATATAACTGTGATTAGATCATAGCTGAATAAATTATGTATGTGATAACAATATTATTTTATTACTATTTCTATGTCCTCAGAATAATTGGATCATTATCAGAATACAGCTCAGCTTGTTCTACAGAATCCACAGCCCAAATTCTGCACTGCAGGACATCCACTCAGCATCAGTACCAGAGTCTACTGCAGTGCAATATATACCTCTAGAAAAATCATCTCATTTTCTTACATATACATGCATATGCGTGTGTGAGACACATAGATGTATTTATAAATAAATCTAATATAAGAGCTATAAAGCCTTATATCTAATAGTTATCTTTGGCCATAGGGTTGGTTTTCTGGGAACTCTAATAGAAGGTTATAGTTAGGTTCATTGAATCCAGCTGGCCTAGAATTACTGAAGTGCTTAGATTAACTTTACACAGTTATCGACATGCAAATTGCACTGTCATCAGGGACTTATATTCCTGTACCTACACTAAGTACTGAAGATCTACTCTAAATGATTGCAGAACCCAAAAATTCACAGATGCTAACCAAAAAGACACTTGTGAAATCCTGAATCAAACTCCTGTGCTATATGGCATAATTTTTGATTGTATGATTAAAGGTCCTGAGGATCCCTGGCTCTTTCAGTGCACATTATGAAAGTTGTTGGCTTACTTCAACAAGGATTAAATTGTTGACAATATAGTTCCCGACTTTCTTGAACCTTTCTTTCTAGTTCCTCACTACACAGGGAATATTCATTGCCTTTATGGATTTTTTTGGTGTGATACTCATCACTATAGTAATTGTTTCACAAACAAATTAATTCTACTTTCCTAATGCTACGTTGAGACATAACACAGCAATAGCAGAAAACCCCAAGAGGCTGCTGGTTCTTAGAACTGAAAGGCCAATCTCAAATTAGTCTATAACAGAGGTAAGATTAGAGGCGAAATATGATAAATAATTAAAGAAGAAGAGTATTGAAAACTTACC
>VZRL01000950.1:1746321-1766321 GCA_013397895.1 Origma solitaria | reverse complement strand
AAACAGACCTTCTATTAATGTCACCCTTGTTAGAGTCACTGTTAAGTCAAAGTATATGGAAGTTCAGAATGCAGGAATGTATTTAGCATGTTAGTACACCAGAATTTTTCAACTCTCAATTAATAAAGCTGATACTGAAAATCTTTATGCAATGCATGTTATTCTAACTTGTACTGCATACAATATACGTCACAAACAATAATGCAATTAAGACTTACTTCTTTGTAGTGGCACTTGGGGACTATTTGGATTAAATATAAATTTCCTAATCACCACTTCAGTGAAAAGATTTAGCCACTGTTTTGACATGGTACAGCATATCACAAAGTATCTTGATCCTCACTTACTAGATTTACACAGCAATGTCTTGGGTAAGCAATCACGATACATAGACATCTGTTATCTTTCTTATTCAGACAGCTCCAGAGGGAAATATTATTATACAGTGAGATTTTCAAAGGTAGAAAGGGAGTGAAGTATTCAGTTAATACTGATTTTCAGTCAGATGTCTAACTGCCTTTGTAGCTTCAGAAATTCTCTCATACATATTTAGTCCTGTAGTCCTGTGAGGAGCAGGGAGTTGGACTTGATCCTTTTGGGTCACTTCCAAATTGAGATGGTTTATGATTCCGTGATTCCATCCTCACCTGAGACACTGACCCATTCTGGCCAGTGTCAAAAAAGGTAACAGATATATCAGGAGGTTCATCAGTGTAATGATCAGGTCAGGACAGATGTAAAAGAAGAAATAAGCAGATGATTGGGGATTTATCTCCAAAAGGAAAGAAATACAAGCTAACAAGACAAAGACTTTAAAGTAACATGAACTGTAACTCAGACACTGCTTTTTACCCTTTTCTTTAAACAAAAACTTTGTCTCACCCCATGAGATAAAAGCAACAAACCTAAATCTTCCTAAAGCCGTATTATTTCCAGGCATTTTTTCCACAATAGTGAATTGATTAGTACTTACCTCTGACAGTAAGAAAACTGAAACTTGGACCCAAAGACAGTAACATAATTTCATAGAAGTAAACTCCATAAAGCATTTCAATTGTTGTAAGATTTTTGATTAATAACTGCTCTTAATTCCAATTAATAATTAGAACAAAACAGGCAAACACAAGTGAATTAAAAACTGGGTCATTATTAAGATGAGATGAATCTGCGGTCAGTGGTTTTTCATGTTTTCACCATTGACAAAGAGGAAAACATACAAATATCAATAAAGTTTTCAGGTAGCAATACATGAAGAACTGAATCATAATGAGAACCAGCCATTTATACCCAGTAGAAGAACTGATAAGAAGAAAACCAAATCACAGATCTTGAGCACCTCCTTTTTGAAAGGATTAAATACTGACACACTTGTCTCTCTTCCTCCAGAGGACATCTAAGTGTCCTTCTTTTGAAGCAAGAAAATGAAAACTCAATAGAAAAGAAAAGCATTTCATAAAAGAGAAACACACATGATTACACTCCCAAAAGCATTGTGGATTTCTGTCTTTTTGGCAGTTTCTTGAAAGCAGAGAAACAAACATGCTTCTACAAGTAAAATTAGTAAAGTAGAAGGTGGGATATGCTTTTCTTAAAAGCAAAACAATTGAAGCGACTTGTTTTTCACATCTTCAGTGCAGAACAAAGTGTGACAGTTTGCTGGGAGGTCACAGAGCGCCTGATACACTCATCTCTACAGGACACTGTTGGGCAGAGTGATTACTACTATATACAGATCTAGAGGGTTCCCTGTTGTCAGGCAGATTGCTGTGGAGAATTTTAGGATGCTTAGAGTAGTTAATTAAAGAGAAGCACTGGGAGCATTGCGAGGCTATAAATTCCTCCCTCATAGCTTATGGGGCTCAGTGCTGGAACTTTCCATATGACTGTTTTTAACTGGCATAAACTTGTTTTGACCTCAACCAGAATTTTAGACTAACATTACACAGGGCAAAGAGCGAAAAGGCAGGGAGAAGTTATTAGTCAAAGAGGCTTGCTTTGGGACATATATAATGGGAAAATCAGCACTCCTGACTTATCCACTGGTATGTCAAAAAATTCAAAGCAAAGACAACATGGCATTTTATAATCTAACTGTTCTACAAGAACATAAATTAATACACATTTTGCAATCAAACCAGCAAGCACTTGAAGAACAGGTTTGTTGTATCTTTAGGTATCAAATATCATAAAACATAAATTAACGAGTCTGTAGATTATTAAATGACAGTTGAGATGCCAGCTTTCCTTTTTTTATCATGGAAGATATTCCCAGGATCTGTGACATCTGTGGTGGCTAATCCCCCATAGAGAAACTGACATTAAAAGGAATTCACACTGCGGTAAAGCCATACACCATTACAATGTTAGCTATGGGTTTCCAAAGCTCTCGTGGATTCTGCACTGCAGAGCAGAACAGGAGTGAAAACTGACAACGTTGGTTTCCACATTTGCATTGCAAACAATAGCTTTATAAACTGTGACTTTGAACTACTTCACTGTGGTGAAGGTTTTCAACATCTTTCACAGGAAAAAAGAAAGATTGCTACACACCACTGTTCTCATCTGGTGTCCTGAATGCCTTGCATCTTTCAAGAAATATTTCTTTACAATTGCTACCCACTTCATTTACAGCATTAACTGTGATTTTTTAAACATTTTTTAAAAATGGGAACACATCACTATAAAATATCACTGTAATCTCTCCAAACAAATTGTGTAGTTGGCAAATGTATAGTTATTCACAACAGCATCTCAGAGAAAAAAAGTCACCAAGAACAAGGAATGATCAAGTCAACTTCCTAAACCGCCTCATCTCCGGTAGTTAAGCACAGTCTTGCTTCCATTCCAAAATCATGCTCCACTGGTCTTCTGTTCCTAATTTCATTTCTGTTCTTGCTTTCTTTCATAAAACCCTGCAATTTAACTATTTCTTTAATTTCATTTCTGATAATGCCAGAGTCATTATTTTTTATTTTCTGTCTTCTATCCTGTGCGTTTGGATTGCAAATTTTTTATCTCTGCATCACCTCATTCTGACCTCATCAGAACCTTGCTGCACTAGAAGCCTTCCAGTACAAACCAGCTCAAAGTGTGGCTCTTCCTTTTGGAGAGGAGGCTAACGTTGTTCAATGATTCCATCATCATTCTCCCTGGAGGGAAGGAACACAGAAATCAGCAGACCAGTTCATAAAAGACCACTTTTTAAACTGAAACTCCATTTGTTATTTCTCCACATTGGCTGCACACAGTCACCTGCCTGTAGGTAGCTGGGACAGCAATTGTGAGCCAGCAACTTAACAGGACAGGCATCAGGAAGAAAACAGGCAAGTGCCCAGAACAAACAGTGTCAGTAAAAACAGAACTGCAAAGGAACCCAGCTGCATTTGCATCCAGCATTTGCCTCTGCTAGAAAGATTTGAAATAGGAAGCTATTTCTGCTTCATTACTTTTAGAAATAAAACTTCTAAAAGGGACATGACCTTTAAGGATTTCATACAAGGAACTGTAGAGCTCAAGCTCATTTACAACCCAGGACTAAGTCTTTATAGTGGTATGGCAGTAACTCCTCACATAAAAACATCAAAAATACTTCATTTCTACAGCATTAATCATACTTTCCGCTAGCCTTGAAACACAGCATTCTTTCATCCAAAACAGCATCCCCAAAGTAATACTACATATTTTAACTTTGCTGCTATGATGAGAATAGCAATTACTGACTATGCACATATTTCCCACTTATTTAGTCAAAATTACCCACTCTTTTTAAAGCTAGTATCTTTTACTGTCTTATGTGATAGCAAGTATATAAATGAGACCTTTCTATAGTATAATATTCACTTCTCATGTATGTTAAATCACCCATTATGTTTATCTGAATTGCAACATTCTCTCATCATTATATATTCATATCTCACTAGACCTTCATTGTTTTCTTCATTACATGAGATAATTTTTCAATCACTGCTTCATTGTGCAGTATATAATTTAGGCTCATCAATAATTAGCACTGGGGAGAGAGAAAAAAATTCAACAAAAAGTCCAAAATAATTAAATAATTAAAATAAAAGTTCAAATTACCTCAGAGGAATCACATCCAAAAAAAGGCTGACATATGATATTTTAAAAGAATGTAAAGAGTGTAAATAAAACACTAACAGAACTTTGTTCCCCCAGAACCATCTAAGAAAGGAGACACCTAGCCATTGTCGGGTAAACACTATAACACCACCAGAATTACAGCTCAGTCCTAGTCTACCTCAAGAAGGTTCTGTCCCATCACTCTGAACTCTCCAATCTGTATAAGCACAAAATGAACATATTAATTGCTCTTCAGAAATACTGGATCTGCTGAGCACAGCGACAGTCTTAGGGAATTGGTGGGCCCTGAAAGCACCTGTCTCACTGCACATAAACACAGCAGCAACCCCATGCAGAGCTGCACTTTCTATTTTCTCTGTATTTCATTTATTTTTAACCCATGCACATGACCAATCACACAAGCACAAAGCTATGGACAAATGAAACCATCTAAGTTTTAAAAGCTTTAGATTTCGACTGGGAACTGATGTGAACCACATTTTGAGTCACTGAAAATACAGTTAGGTACAGGAAAATACTCTGAGCAATAGCATCGCAAAATATAAATAATTGTAGCTCCACTCTGGTAAACATTTTGATGGTGGGATATTTTAGAAAAGGACCATCTTTCCGTAGGTAATTACAACACCTTGCACAATAAACCCTTGACTTATGTAGTGACAAAGCAGCTACCAGAGCACACATTAGACACACAACCTTTTGATGTGTTATATTCTAATGTTAACTGAAGCAAAAAAATAGGTCTAGGGACATCAAAATCCATTTTAAAAAAATCTCAAAGTTGTCACATGAACATGAGATCCAACATGCTTCTAAGATTAGTCTGATAATCACAAGTAAGAAGTTGTGAATTGTAGGGCGAATGATAGGGTGTTAATATAGATCCACAAAGTGTATTCCCCCAACTACTAAGAAAATATGTATCTGACTGTGAACTAAGACAACAAAATATGGAAATACAGTTCCACTTAGAAGCAGTAGTTCCTATATTATAAAACTTGAAATCAAGTCAGATATCCTTGTATTTATATCCAAATCTCAACATTTCTGGATAATCAATGCTGACTTAAATGCTGAATATTATTCTCAGATAAAAGATACCCAAAAGGAGAGAGGACAATCTTGACATTCCATGTACACAAAAGCCTCCTAAGTCATCTTCCCAAAGTCCTTAGGTGCATGAACAGGCATTCAAGCTCTTCAGTGGGCTCATGGATAAATTGTTATACTGAAGATCAGGCAGCTTTCTAGGGGGGAGGGTTGACCTAGTGGTGGTCTTCTAAACCGTCTGCAGGCTGGCAGGTAGCAGAGACATGAGAGCAGCTCAATGGGCATTTTTTACGGTAACAGCCGAGGAAGGCAGCCACCATTCCCAACAGCACTAAAGTTCTAGGAGCTGAGCCAGGTGGACTGAGGTTTTCCTTCACGTTTGAATGCTAAAATCAGCCTGAAGATTTTTGGCAGTCACATCTGACTATATAAAGGCAACTTGAAGCAGCCAGAGGCAAAAAAATAGTAGGCGGCTGGAAAGTCAAGGGCACAGGAAGAAAGGCATGGTAATGCATCCCTCGGAGAAAGTAGGAGAGCAAGTGCACTCTGAAACAAAGGACTAGGAACTACAAGCCAAGAAATTATTTGCTATCATTTGATCCCAGCCATGTTTAGATAAGCAGTACTATAGGTATTGTCTGTGAATAAGGAACTGCTTTTATGTGTCTTCCTACATGAGAATTTCTTCTCTTAGCAGAAACAATCTGTAAAACTCTAAACAAGTAATTAAACTCTTTGGCTATTAATAGCCTGCATTTATGAAGTACCAGTTGTCATGAAGAATACGCAGTGTACCAGTCACTCCCAGAGTAACAGACCCATTGTTAAATATCCGGTAAGTGGTTGTGTGAATAGTAAAGGACAGTGAAACAAAAATCTACATTTGGCTAAAAATAAATAGGGAAGAAGGAATATGACCAAATTTGCTATGGACACCAGAAATTTCTACATCTCTGTTTTAGAATATGTTCTTTCTAAGCACCCATATAAATGGCCAACAATATCTACACATACTAATGCATTTAGAGAATTTATTTAAGATGAGTAATGTGATTTGCCATAGCACCTGCAGTAGATGTAACACAGAATTCACACTGAGAGGTCACTATAGCATTTTCCTTCCAGAAAACTCTTTTATCCAAAAGATATAATTCATTCATTCTAATAAGTCAGATATTTTAGGGACTAGCAGTGGAATTAACCAGGACTTCCCTTTCCTGAAAACACTGCCCAGCCTTCCCTTCTGTGCCTTTACTACATTGAGCTCTAAAGCAATGGCCTCATCACAAAAATCCTTTTTTAGTGGATGTCCTTATAGCCTCTGCATCATGAAACATTTGGAGCATCTGAAACTGTTCTTCTAAACTGCAGTGTTATCTTGCATTTAGTTAAATTGTGTGATTTTTTTTATATTCTTAGGGAACAATATTCCCCTTGTCAAACAAGCAAAATCCATCACTTTCAGTTAGATGGGCAGCTGAGCTCTACATAACCAGTCCCCACTAATAAATATCCTTCCACCCAAAAGGATAATCAGTAAGACTAACCTGAGAAGGAAAGTTGATGTTATTCAAAACTATTAAGTAGAATCTGTGCTAAAATTAAAAGGAACACAACACCACAGAGGTCCAATATAGTTGCCAACATTTTTCCCTTTTGTGTGTCCTCTAGAGAAGGACTCAAAACTGAACCAGGAAACCAACATAATAGCATGAACTGAAGTTTCTTTCATCTAAAATGACCCAAAATGCCCTCCTGGAAAAAGAAAAAGAAAGAAAAAAAAAAAAAAAAGTGGCGGGAGGAACTTGTCTTCCCACACTGCTGCTAAATCTCCGGGTTAAAAATCCATGCAAATCTAATGCAATGAAGAAATGTGATGAAAATGAAATTAATGTACTTTTGTACATTTGAGGGTTTGGAAGAATCCCCCTTTCTTTTGAACATATAAAATGAAAAGATCCACAACACCCAGAAGGCTGTGAATAATTATTTTTACTAACAGGACTGCCAGAAATTTTTAAACACTTACTAAGCACAAGATTTCAAGATTTTTAAAAAAATTAACTTTTAAGTTTTTTCCCCAGATTCCTTTCCTCAACAGACTTCACATAAAGAACTTATTTCAATTTTCCCCTCTATTAAAAATAAATGACATTAATAAAGCCAAAGAGGAGGCATTTCTATTCATCTAAATTCTGCAAGGAAGCATATTTATGCAGATGGATTTGGCAGGGAACAGTACAAATCATTCAGAAGTGTGGCTGCAGTGCCTCAGGTTTGGCCTTCCTTGTGAAGTAAACAATAAACTCGATTCTGCTGTTAACTTTCTGATTGCACAGGTGCCACTCTAACAGCATATTCTCACAGCTGATACAAAATGCATGCTCATCTTATTTCTTGTGAACTTTCAGTAGCTGAAGCACTGTATCACTCAGTGGTAAATGAAGGCTACAGAACAGAACACGGAATTATTTATAATGAAAGCCAACAGAGAGCTCAAATTTTTCTGTTGTTTGCACTGAAGTAGTCCTAAAGTAACTGGATTTCTAGAACAAAATCGAGTTTTGATCGAATTTTGGCTAAAATACTCCAGCAGTTGTGCTAACAATTTACTGTAAAAGAGTGAAACAGTCTTTTTCCCCTTGTGGGCTAAGCTATACCCTTCCAAGGAGGAAGCATTTAACTGTTTAAGACCTATAGCATTCCTGAGAAGAAACGATGGTCCTATCTGTTTTGCTCTTCTCTCTTGCTGTCAGCGAGTATTTCTAGCAACTTCTGATCTCTAGAACATGTTGGTGTGGGCAGTGAAATCCCCAACCATCGAGGCTGACATAAGAATACAAGTATTTTTAACCTTTGTAAAACCTGATCTCAGTTCTCTTACATGGTAGCCAAGATGGTGGTGTAACAAAAGCAGAAGCTCATCCTGGCTGCAAAATACCTGGAACCTCATATTCACAGAATAAGCTTTCTTGGTATGAAGAAAATAACAGAAAGCCTATGGTCAGTGCTGTTTCTATTACACAGAGGTTTCTAATCTATTAACAGAGTCTTTCCGACTAGAACTGGTTTAATCTGATAGTCTTTTAGTCTGTTAGCTAAAAGAAGTCATCACATTTACACCCTTACTCCCTAATGTAGCCAAACTAAGCCACAGGCTTTTTTTTCTTTGGTTAAAAATATAAAAGCTCCAGGTTATCTAGCTGGCCTATACGCAAGACAGGCAGAACTCTGTCAGTGAAGAGCTGCGAAAGAATTTAAGCAAAAAATATTGTCAGCATGCAAGAATAGCCCAAGCAACTCATTCACTAAAAAATGAAATGTACTTGAAGCATATTCAAGGCAATTATTTACCTGTGTAAACCAGGTGAAAATACTGGGACTGTCATCTGGGTTTCAATTCCAAATTTACTCTAGAAAAACAAGTACTCTGTTTCTTTAAATCAGTTTGTAAGGTGTATAAATAAGCATCCTTGATAGAATGATAAAATTCTAATGGCAGTCTGAAATAGCCTGGGGAGAATGTTCAATATGTCATTGTGCTAAGGAAGTGCTGTATATTTGTGAAATGCTTTAATACACTGATATTGACAGGACCAAGAGAGCCTAAGGTAAATAAATATTGTCTCCCTTTTGAGAAAGCTGTTTGCTTCATGGTATCTTCATCCTTAATAAACGCTCAGACTCACTTTATGAGTTACACTTTTTTCACAAAATAAGGATTATTTTAATCACTTCAGTGAAATACACCATGACGCCTCCAGGCAGGTAAAAAGGTGTTCAGGCACTGTTAAGTCAGACATCAACAAGCAGCTGTAGAACATCTGCATGTTAGTTTTAAAGACCAGGGCCTTACACAATCTGTATATAGCCAAAGAACAGAATAAACCAAGAAATGCTGATTTATCTACCCATTTTTTCTGTATTATTTCTGTACTTGCCTATGTGGAAAAATGTATTAAAAGCAGAAAATAATTTAAAATCAAGTAGAATAATGCTATTCTACTTCACATCCTTCAGTTTTTAGCAGATATTATCATTTCACAGAACAGGCTGTTACTTTTTGTTTATATTTGGTATTACATGTCTTTCAAGATCATGTACTGAGCAACAATCTAAAATAAATTAATACACTCAGCAAGAGATGAAAGAAAACAAAAATAATGAAGAGGCAACATGGTGTAATACTTGTTATAAAATAAAGAGTTTGTGAGATCAGAGGGAGGAAAAAAACCAGTGTAACTAAAGGTTCAGGTGAGATTTGGGGTCAGACTCTACCTGTCCTTTAATTGTGTTTTCTCAACAGACCTGTAGCCCCAGCATATAATGTGTATTTAAGACAAGCCACCTGTGTGATTGGAGATGTTCTATCCTACTCTGGCTCCCTGTCCATAGTAGGCCTCTGTGCCTAAGCTCTGACCAAAACTCCTCATTCCACCACTCCTTGGCAAAGCTGATTGTATATGGAGCGTCTTAATGGACTACTGCATAAATACTAACTTCATTTTTATTGTATAGTACATAAAAATACAAATTAAAATAGCGAAACCATAGGTAGGAAATACCATTAAATATTCCAGTATATGAAAACCATGAAGAATTTCATGCAAGAAATCACAAAAATTACACAACAAAATTGCTCATACTCCTTTCTCTTCCTACTCCAGCAAAGCAAGAGCAAATATCACAGCCAACATTGCATATACAATTCTGCATTTGAATTCTGAACCCTAACTCTTTACTGCTATCTTGAGCTGGGAGTAGAGGATCTAAATTAACTATTATTAGTTTTGTCTGTACTCCTTCACTGTTTATCCCCAAAGCACCATGGCAGTCTGCAGTTGACCATCAGGCGACAAGGCAGAAAGCTGTTAAAATAGGAGCTTTTCTAATCCTTAGGTAGAATGGCTCCTGCTGTTCCTGTGGCAATACAGCGAACCAAAAATATGGCTGCAGCAGAGATCAACTAAAAGTTCTGCAGAGATTGTGAGTTAATAGTGCCCACATCATTTGTCTCCCATTGCTGCTCCGTTAGATTGACCAATACAGGACCAAAAGACAACTTCACTTTGGTACAGATCTTTATAAATACTTAAGAACCCTTCACCTCATCTTATCATAGTGTACTCACACCAAGCACAAAGCTACCAATTTCTGTTCCTTTTTTGCCTTGAGATTGCCTTTGCAATACACCTCTGAAAAATGTTTCAGTTTTCACCATATTACCTACTGCTATACCAGCGTTATTCCCTTCCCATGTTTTACATCCCAAATTATGTCAGAATAATAATGAATCAAATCAAAACACAGAATGACAGTGTTTACCTGATGTGAACATGCTCTGAGAGTGAAATTAGACTTGCTAAAATGCACATGCATAAAACTCTCATCTTTTATACACATCATCCAATGTTCTTAAAAATATGTAAGTACATATTATGAATAAAATGCAGTTCAGCACAAAATCAAACCATGCTGGACCTGTTACAAGTTCAGTGTCCAAGAAAAATTAGCTTTTACATGTTGTGGGAACACGTCTTACATCATAATTTAAGCCTTATGGATTTTTTTCTATTTTGTCACATCCTTCCTCATCAAGCTTTTCTTGATGGTTTTCCCAAAATTGTTAACAGAACTCCAAATTTTCCAATTATGTGTGAGTTTTTCCCCAATTGCCCAGGACATGCTTAGCTATGCCCCTTCTTCCTAAACAATTTTTTTTAAAACCTTGTTATTTTCATCTATTTCTTCCCTGGATAAAGTCTGTGAAACAAAATAATTTTAGGCATATTACCTGTCAAGTTCCACTCATTGGTATGTAAACATGTATTTGTCCTCTTCTGGTTGCTCAAATGAGTGGTAAATTGAGTCAGGGAGAACACTTTCTAAAAACCACTATTTGACTGAGAAGAGTTTAATGATTTTGCAACCTACTGGTGAAAACTCTGATTTAAATTACAGTCTTGTTGACTTTTCTTCCTTCACTCTACTAAAAGCAAAACATATAAATGGGGAAAAGGAGATGAAGTAATACAAATTATACAGAGATAAGTTAAAATGGTATTTCACTATTCATCACTACTTCCGTTAAATATCCCCAAACAATTATTCAGAGTTGCTGATGTTAACACCTTTAATAATTTTGCACATCCAGAATAGATTCTATGACATTTTGACTTCTGTATTTTGTTAAAAATAGTAACAAGACCAAAAAAAAAAAAAAAGCTTCAGTAAATATTATCATAAAATATTGATTTGAATTTAAACAAAAAATAAGCAACCTGATGGACAATCAAAACATTAAGACTAAGAAAAACACTGTAACCTTTAATTATTTTATCCTGCAATTCTCCTCAATTATCTTTGTTTACAGCAATAAAAATAACTATTACAATGTGCTAGATAAGAATATTTTAGGATGATTAAATAAACCTAGTGCTATTTTATCTTTAAAAAGAGATTAGACTTGCAAAGAAATACTCATTAGTAATTTGAAAACCATGTTATGCTACAGTTGCATTTAATAAGGTAATGATTTACATTTATGCAGTACCTTTTATCCCAACGCAATTTACAATTTACAGCCAGAGATTATCACTTCATCTCCAGTGGAACTCAGTAACTGTGAAGTGTTGCTCTGTACTATAAAGCACAAATTCTAGTAGGTAACAAAAAATATAAGGTTTCAGTTGAATAACTGTGACTCTTATATTTATGCTTCCAATTAAGTCAATCAAAAATATTAAATTATTTTTCTGAAATTGCATTGCCCTTTTTACCTACCATCCACTTGCAAAATGAGAAACAGGTTCTACAAGATTCAGAAAACATTTGCCCTTTACATATTGTCAAAAACACAGCAATATTGCTGGTCCAGCAAGGATTCTGAAAGTGCCACCTAAGATATGGGTAGAACTTCTTCCTGAAATGCTTCCTATGAATAACAGTATTTAGGAGTAGCTTGAGATCAGAAACCACATTTAGAAATATCTCTGATGTTCAGACAGGTCAGCATAGACAATGTTTAAGAGAAAAAAATATAGATATACAAAGCATTCAAAATGTAACAAATTCGACTTTATCCACTAGAATAATCATATTACCTTAAAACAAGTTGTATACTTCCATTTTCTGTGAATTTACTCTCTGGAATGCACATTTTCACCTTATAACCTGCATCAACAAAGATGAAAAATTGCTCCATTAGAAAAACAAGGAAACAATACAAAAATCATCGAAGGCAAGAAGTTATATGACTAAAAATGCAATGGGTTTCGGGTAAAAATACTGGCTAGCTTGCTCTAAGGTTAAAAAAAATCAGTATGGGTTTTCCAAGAAAATTTGGCATGAGGGTAACTATGACAGAAATTCAGGCTGTCCTAAACAGAAAAACAAGGACATATGAATGAAATTGAGAGAAAGTGTAAAACACTGATAAAAATGAAAACACCTTCTTGTCCAATCACCCTGAGGAACCACTCAGCGTGAGATATGGTAAAAACAAAATATTAGCTTAAAATTTCAGATACCAGTGGATCATTTCAACCTCAGCATGCAAGACAAAGTCCTTTGAGAAATAAATGTTCAACATTGGGATGTAAAATCCAGACCTGACCAGGCCACCACACACTTAAATTGCCTAATGCAACTCTATGTAAACTTTCATAATATGTTAAGCAATTTTTAGATTTAGTAGTCTCCTTTGGAGACATGATGACCACAGAAAGGAAAGAAGAGTTTACAAAAACCTACATAAAAATTCCATTCCAATACCTGGATCAGATTCTGATTCTTGCCCTGGGGCCTCCAGAACCTGTAGTTCAGTTGACTTTCTACCAGAGTGTGGAGAAGGAAGACATAGAAACAAGAGGCAGCTCTCTAAGAGCCTGTTGGTAACAGAACCAGACAGATCACTGACCTGATTGATTTCATTTCACAGGATACACAAAAGTCCTACAAGAAGTGGCCATATTGTCATTTCCATGTTTTAAATTAATAGAAAGAATAAGTAAAGCACTAATTGATCATCTACTGTGAAAAGATCTGGAGAAACACTTAGAGCAGCAACATGAATACCCTGTCAGAATAAATTATAAAACATACATGTCCATATGTATCTCAGAGTGAATACTTCATGCAGTCTGACAAGGCCATTTTGAATTGATCATATCCAGTTCTTCTCGGACACTCATGCATAAACACTTGCTACAACAACATTAATGAGCAATGACATAAGGAATTTTGGTCTAACCAAACAGAGTCCATCTGAACAGTTACATGCTTAAATCCTTAAACTCCTTCCCCATCTCACTTAAGCAAATGATAGGTCTTTACTTTAAAGGTGAAAAGAATTGATCCTATAGTTGTCATTTAGTACACTTTTTTCAGCAAACCCTCTCGACAGAAGAGCAGTATAATAAACAGAAGCATAAAAAGGCTACAGTGGAGCCATGTTCCTCCTCACAGATTGCATCCCCTCTCATTCCACATCAGGCTAGTTATTTGCAAAGACCTTAGAAGAACTAAAATTGGTTCAGTATTCTAGTAAATAAACCTAGCCAGACTCAAATATCTCATAGTTTTAATTTCATTTTCTCTGCAACTCTCACTTTCTGACCCCAGCCAATCTTTTCTAAAGACTATGTATTCTACCAAGTGGGTTTAGAATGAAAAAAAAAAAAAAAACAAACCAGAAGCTTAAACCAAAATTCTCAGTAATTTCCAAGAGATTAATGGCTTGCAACTGGTCCTAAATATCTGGATATTGAAATAATATTATTTTGGTTACATGTAATCAGTAATCTAAAGGGTCAAGTGATCTAATAGCACACTCTGTTTATGCTGCCCTCCAAGCTTTCACTCAGAGAACAAAATTGCAGAGCATATGACAGGAGCTATAGAAGCATGTTACAAATTGTGAGTTCCCATCCACACTACATCTTTGGTCATCAGTACCACTTGGAAGTTTCAGGAGACAATATGTGTAACATAAAGAGATCAATTATCTGCTACCTGGCTTGTAGTAGGAAAGTTAAAAATATTCCAGGTCTAATTTATGCAAAAAATCTGTGGAGTACTGAAGGTATTCCAGGAGAGCATGATCCAGGATGTCATTATCTTTAAAAACAAGCATTATAAGCAACACATAACCATCACAGGTGTAGTCTGTCTTCAGAAGCACCAGAGCACACTCTGTACCAATTTAAAGAGTAAGCCCCTTGCTACAGCCCTACATGTGAAGTTCTCACTTCTGCCATACACTCTGGATTGCCAGGGAAACATTGCAAAACCTAAGACAGTCCCAAGTATGTTAGTACCCACTGGGACACTACCCTGCTGCTTGTTCTTAATGTTAGCAACTACTACTACTACTTAACATTAGAACTGTCACTTCTTTTAGTACCTAACTACGGTACAATCATCAAGGAGAAAGCTATATCAGATCTTCAGTTTAATCTGAACTGCCAATGCTGTAGTTGTTCTTAATTTTTACTTTTTTCTATGTTGTAGGCTAAAAAGCCAAATGAAACTCAAGCCAAACACCAGTCAAAACATCTTTATTTTTTCCTTCCTCAATCTGAAAATAAAACTTAACTGTTAGTTTGATGTTTCTGTCAAACAGGAATGGAAACTTCCTCTTTTTTCCCTCATTTTTTCTTTCCCCCAGCAAAGAAAATTCTGATTACTGCTTCAGAATAACAGTTAATGAAGACTAACATTCCTTAGTGGACCACACTTAGCACAAAAATTGTTTATTTTTGCTAGAATTTGCAGAGCAGCATTATACTGATTCTTTTATCTTCATTTTCCTCCTTTGACATGAACAGCAGTGCATACAATACAAAATTTAGTCCTGGCACACACTCTTCTGCAGACCCTGTGGCATCCTGCTGAGCTCGAACACCTCTCTTAAAGGAGTTTAAACTACAGGTGACAGAAGGCTGGACCTTTAATTGTTCTTATTGTATGGAGAAATATAAATAAGCCCCACCAACCTGCTCTTGCACACATTAGCCTTGCCTTTGGTGCTGCCTGCACAAGTGTCCATGTGTTTCACCTGCATTTTCAGGAGAGCCTGCAGGGCTCTTGGTGCCCATTGCCTCTGCTTTCTGCTCACAGCCTGTGCAGCTCAGGGCACCCCCAAAACACCACAATGCCACAGCCTCTCCCAAGCTCCTCAGTCCGTGTACGAAATACAAACACCTGGGGAGAAGCTGCTGCACCTGTTGGGAGTGTGAAGAACACCAGAGTCCAGAGGATGAAAACCAAAGCTATTACATGGTGGGGGGACACCGCAGATCCCATGTGGCCCTCTCCATTTTTAAAGGATACAGTTCCCACAGAGAACTGTATCACAATTTCTCAACCAACTAACAAATCATTAATAGCTCAAACACAAATGCCTTCAGAAAGAGCTGAGCTAAACCCAGAATTTATCCGACAAAATCTACTTGACTACTGGCATGAAATTAAAGGTCTTTAAAAAGAAACCATTCGTGTAATGTCTTGTACTGTGTTTAATCAGATAATAAGCAAACAAAAATGGTCTATTATGTAAATTTCCTTCTCCTGAACATGACAAGTTGCTTTTCCTTTGCATATTACACCACCAAGTGGCCTAATGCTCTTATTTTTTCTGTTCAATGTTTCCTCTAGAGATACCACGACACAAAACAAAATTTAATTAAAAAGATTAATTACTACTTAAACAACAAAAATTAACGAGTATCATTTGAGATTCAGCCAGACTTTTGTATTAAACATTCTCCTATTATAGCATACAAGTGCAAATTTAATGTAAGTACAAATTTCATCTTCTTTTTTCCTCTTACAGCAACTTAAAACTTACCAGGAAAAGGTTTCTCTCCACCTTATTTGGGTAATACACGTCTAATGGAGCATTGTGATTGCCTGCATGCACTCACAGCAGACACTTTTCAGGTACTTTATTCAATATAAAACATGATAAAAGTAATTAAAATACATACTGTGGGAAAAAAATATTTAGGACTTTAATTAAAGTCTGGCCAAGTGTGTGAAGCAAGGACATTCAGAACTGGCTGGTAGTATCTTAATTGAACAAGCAAACCTTGCATATATTTGAAATGAGCAGGACTACATGAGTGAGGGCAATGGGATCAAGTTTAGAATCAATAATAAATATAATTTGGTTGCATCTCAAAAAATTATTAGGTTAGACCCATCAGTTCAAACTTTTCACCCTCAGTTTCAATGCCCAGTCTTATGGTTTTATCTGGAAATCCACTCCATATTTTAAATATATATATATATATATATATAAAATATATACTGGCCTCTGCCAGTAACATCTCTCCCCCCCAAGAAATTACCTGCTGCAATTGCTAAGGTAGTCTTCAGTTCCAACTTCCTTGCTGTTCAGGTTTCTCCCTTCTTTTGCTCCAAATCCTCCACTTTACTAGGGAAAAGCAGGGATGATGGATAAACCCCATTTGTCCACCAATCTTCTCTCAAGAGGATCCAGCTGAATCCTGTTTAATTTTCCTCAACCTGGGCAGCAATAGCAGCCAAGAACCAAGGTCATAAATGTTTAAATTTCATGTAATTTCATGCATGTCTGGCAAAAAATTTGCTATTTTAGTTCAGAGGTGTGCAACAAGGTATTTCTTCAGGTGCATAAAATCACTTCAAAAGAGGATTATTAAAAAAGACGCCTGCAGGATTTGGGCAAGGTCACAGGAAAGATATTTACAAAACACAGACTCGTAAAAATATGCACACACAGATCTTAGAGCATGATCCATATGACTGCTCTATGGACAATAACATAATCATCCTTATGACTGAGTTACAACCTTATTATAAAACTTTATTGCAGTCATAAGGATCTTGGGGTAGAAACAGATAATTGCCTATTTTCATGAGTAAATGAATTAGACACTTCAGTGTTAAATTGAAAAAAAAAAGACAAAATGCATCAAAATGACAAGTCTGCCTATTTAAATTAAAGGAAAAAAATTCCATCTATCACACTGGATTTTGTCAGGACACACACATGGAAAATGACAATGTCCCTTTAATATTCACAGACTCAGGAAAACAGTCATATTGATCACATCTTTCAGCTAATGAGTAACTGATTAAAAATCATATTAATAACACAACAGTCAATAAAATATTGACTACATTCTTTACTTCAGCCATATGTGTTCAGGTGTTTTTATAAATGTGTGTTAGTGTAAAATATGGGTTAATTATTATTCAACCGACAAGAATGAGACCTTGCCTTTCTAATATCAAAGGGTGATGACACTCTTCATAGGCTTACAAATCATATTTTAGACATTATGCCCAACTAGGGCAAAACAGTTTTGGAGGGGGAAGAAATATTAATCTTCTAATGGGAAAGCAGAACTAGACACAAGGATGGCAAAGCCAGTGTATTCTAGGTGTGTGTGAGTGAGGACTAACTGTTCAGAAATATGCTTCTCTGACCCAGAGGATGTTATTGAGGGACGCATCAGCAAGGGCAGCTCTCAATATTGGCCAGATGTCACATTACTGGCTTGTGTGTAACTCTCTCAGATTTTATTAAATTCAGGACAAGATTAGTCAGGGAATTTCAGAATAACAATTGAACAAATGGTCTTACCATATGTCATTTAAAAGAAAAAAAACCTTAGAAAGTCTGCCAATCTTCTTGTGGGAACAGAGGATATAGCAACATTTTTTTCATTCTATAAAACATGTCCTTTAAATATTTACTAGTCTTGTATTTTTCACATGTGGCCACATCCCAAGCAAAGCCCTCTACCTCTCACTAAAGTATGCTTAAGAACATTCACTGCATATGTAATAAGAGTATTAAAGGATCCAGATGTGAATTAGAAAAACAACTGCGTCCATTATAGCTGAATTTCAAACTACTGGAGTAAGATCAAGCAGGAAAGCTGTGGTTTATTCCAGAGCACCACCCATACAATTCTCTGAGTAGGATAACAAATGACAGTAATGTAACCAGCAAAATGCAAAACAAAGCTGTCACATCTGATTACACTCCCAGCGACTGAATGGACAACAGAAAAGAGATTTTCTCGATCTTCATCAGCTCTCAAAATAAACCTTATATCACTGTACAGCCACACATATCATAAATTTCTGATTAACAACTTTTTTTTTCCTTTTGGCTATAAAACATCACATATAATCCAACAAACCTGAGGAATACTTACAGGACTATTGTGTGGGAATAAATTAAAGCTTCTTTTCTGAAATAGAAGAGGTTTATTTTTGCACTCCAAGTTTCAGAGAAATGAAATTTCAAGATGCATTACAGAAGAGATCTTGGCAGAAAACAATACCTACACAGTGTTGTTGAAACAGCAATGACTGCAGCTTAAGCAATAGCAACAAATACTATTGCAATAGCAACAAATACACTATTAACTTTGAAAGATTATAAAATCAGTGTTGCATTTAATTTTGAAAACCAGTTGATTGTTTTGGGAGCACTCCCAGGCAAGGCAAATGGACAACTTCCAACTTTTTCAGGAGGTCAGAATTTCTAAGTTATTCTTTACCTATAATGGACAATATATATTTTTTCCTTAGATTTTTAACCTGATTATAAAGTGTTTGCTTTCAAAACTGACGAGCAAGTTTAGGCACTCAGTTAGCAAGGCTGAGCCTGTCCCAGCCTGTGCAAAACAGGGACAACCATCAGTGCTGTTTGCCAGGGCACAGGAGAGTCGTGTCCCTTGGATGGGCACAGACTCTGCACGCCTCTGCCAACCTTTCCTCGGGTAGGCACACCCTCTGCTCTTCTCACTGGTACAGATTTGGGCACAGGTTCTCATCAGGAGCAGCAAGCCACGCTTTGCAGCCTTTGTCGTGGACTGGGGGCTTGTGGCGAGCTGGAGCTCTGCACGACGTGCCCGGCCGGCAGCAGCGGCCAGGTCACAGCCACAGCACAGCCCCGGCGCCGGCAACACTCGCAGCATCCACTCGGTGCTCTGTACACTCTGCTGGCAGCAGGACAGGCTGCCCAGCGCCCCTTCTCTGCTGCCCCTGGCACTCACAGTCATGGCAGGGGACATTCTGTGGCACCGGGCTCTGCGAACGCTCCACGGCTCCGGCTGAGCGCTCGGCTGGTGGAGTCACCGTTCCTGGGGGGGTTTAAGGAAAGACTGGACGTGGCACTCAGCGCCAGGGCCTGATGGACGCTGCGGTGGTCAGTCACAGGCTGAACTCGATGACCACAGAGGTCTCCTCCAGCCCCACTGACTCTGTGACTCCGTGGATCCTGCCGAAGTCTCTGAAAGGCTGCAGTGCCTCGGGGAGCCAAGGGCGGGATGGAGGGGTCGGGATGCAGGCTCTGCCCGCCGCAGGCTGGCAGCGAGGTGCGGCGTGAGGGGAGAGGGCGCAGGGGGCTGGGGCAGGAGCAGGACGGGGCAGATTCAGGTAAGATACTAGAATAAAAAAAATGCACTGCTCGCGCGGTCAGGCATTGGAACAGGCTGCCCAGGGAGGTGGTGGAGTCACCATCCCGAGAGGTGCTTAAGAGGGGCGTGGATCTGGTGCTGGGTGATGTGGTTTAGAGGCTACCGTGGTAGTGCTGGCTTGACAGCGGGACTTGAATCTAAAGGTCTCTTCCAACCTTGAACGTTCTATGATTCGGTAGGTCGCTGTGAGTGCTCTGGAGAGGCGACGCTGCCCGGGGAGCGGAGGGGGCTGCTCACAAGGGAAAACGCCCTGAGCTCGCCGCTTACAGGCGCGGACCGGACCAGGGATCGCGGACCGGGGATCGCAAACAGGGATCAGGGATCGCAAACAGGGACTAGGAATCGCGGACCGGGGATCGCAAACAAGGA
>VZRL01000950.1:1661138-1745811 GCA_013397895.1 Origma solitaria | reverse complement strand
GTTTGAACGCTCCGGGCGGAGGCTGCGGGGCCCTCGCTCCGCCGGCGGGCCCGGGCCGGGGAGATGGGCGGCGAGCTCGGCTCTGCGCGGGGGAGAAGCAGCTGCAGGTCTGGAAATGAGGAAGTGATGCGGTGACAGCCGCTGGGAGAAGCCAGAGGCAGGGGAGGCATCGCGCGGGGTTATCGACGACGGGAGAGTGTTTTCTTTGCTACTCACACAATTTGTTTCTCTGCTGATTCAAGACTACGTAGAAAAGCCACTGAAGCTGGTGCTGAAAGTTGGAGGAAATGAAGTTGCTGAACTCTCCACTGGAAATGCAGGACTTGATTCCAGCCTCTACGAAGACAAATCCGACCATGAAAAACACAAGGACAGAAAAAGGAAAAAGAGAAAGAAAGGAGAAAAACAAGTTCCTGGAGAAGAAAAGGAGAAAAGAAAGAGAAGAGTTAAGGTATGTGTTCATACTACTGCATTTTAACAAAAAAAAATGTTTTGACGTTCTCTAGAGTTCGCATCAGAATGTCAGCAGGTATGACTGTAACTTGTATCCTTAAACTGGAATAGATTCAGACTCAGTGTATGAGGCATTCCTGTCCCATTTTTAAAGAAAACATACCAGATAGCTGTCACAATTTCTAAAAAGTAATTCAGCATTGTATGACTGAATTATTTCAGTGTCCAGCAGATGGAGACAGTACATAAAGAATACAGAATTTTTAAACACAAACAATTCCTATTTTTTAAACTTTGTGAGGTTGTTTTGAAAAATCCAGTGAGCATTATGTACTGTAAAAATGCAGGGTTTTCAGGTGCTCTCACATGTCCGTGACAATATTTCCAGGAGGATAAAAAGAAACGAGATCGAGACCATGGAGACAGTGAGGGAGAACAAGAAATGAAATGTCAGACCCCCATCAGAATGGACTTGTCACCAGAGAAGCCACTGACAAGCACTTTGTCAAAGCAGGAAGGTAGGGGGAAAAAGGGAATTTCTTTTGCTAATTCATGTTTTCTGTAATTCTTTTTTTGTTCTTTGTTTCTATAGCAAATGACTTGACATTTTTTGCCATCTCAGTGTTTTTCTCCATCTCATACAAAAGTTTGGAATTAGGTTGCTGTAGACTTTCAGAGTGGTATCTGGTGCTTCTGTCAGAGTGAGCAGAGTATCAAGTAAGGGCAATGAGAAAAGTCAATACCCTGTATGTATTGTGCCGTTTGGCATTGTATTCTTTCATATTGAATTCTCAAGGTGCATCAGTTTTTTTTAGTTCTTGGAAGTTTAATACCTCTTGCAGTCTGTTCTGTTTCACACCCTTTCTCCTCCCCCTTGTTTTTGGTCTAGAGGTGGAGCAGACACCACTTCAGGAAGCTCTGAATCAACTCATGAGACAGCTGCAGAGGTAATGTCTGTGCTCCAGGCTTGCAGAGCTACAAAATGAAAAGAACATACAGTGAGGGAAGGCAGAGTGAAACTATTATTGCCAAATACATTGCTGAGAGGGCTATTTTAGGAGTGAAAGCGCTGATTTAAGAACATGTGCTTAGAATTTCTCTTCAGCTTAGGCTTCTTGTGAACACCTCCAGTTTCACGTTTGTAGTACTTTTAAAAAGCGTTCAAAAGCAGGACAACTTTCCACTAATGTGATGCTTTCTTTAGAGGAACCTTTTGAAAGGAAGGCACAAGAGTTTATACTCAACTTGCCAAAGCTTCTTTTACTTTGAATTCTCCTATTTTGGCATTATTTATTATAAAAAGTCTGCAGTTCTTGTAAGGAATCTCTTATTCAGGATAATCTTTCTTGACTTTAAGAGTGTCTTGTACAAGAGTGATTGAAAGATCTTTCCCTTTAGCTATCTCACCAGATTAAGCTTGAAACTTTTTTGGCAAGTTTTCTCTTATCCTTAAGTTTTCAAGACCTATGTGTGCTGTCAGTTTCAAGAAACTTAAGTTATCAAAAAATGCCTGTGTTAGTTTTGGCTCCCTTTCCATGCATACAAAAAGAAGCAGCACTTTTGATTCTGAACCATCTCTTCCCTTCTGATAATTTCAGAGTAAGCGATGAATGACAAGAGTATTCCTATGATGTATATTTCTTTTTTTTTAAATTAATTATAATATAAATATAAAACCCCTTTGTTAAAATCCAAAACCTTTAAAAAGTTTGAGTCTTTTATCTTCTTGGGAACACAGGTAGTTATCAAAATATGGAAGTAACTCCTAAAATACATTTGTAGCACTTTTTTGGTATATGGGTTTGCATATGAGATCTTTTCAACTTTGAAAGTGAAAGATTATGCTGACACAAGCTATTTCTATTTTTATAGTTCTGATTCCTTTTCAGCTTAGTTCTTTCCTTTCTATTTAGTTCCAAACTCAGTATGTTCTTTGTTATAAGTTGAAGCATAAAAAACTGTCTTTCATTTCTTAACAGAAAGGATCCAAGTTCTTTCTTTTCATTTCCTGTGACTGACTTTATTGCCCCTGGCTATTCCATGATCATTAAAAACCCAATGGATTTTAGTACCATGAAAGAGAAGATCAAGAACAATGGGTACCAGTCCATAGAAGAATTAAAGGTAATGCTTTGAGTTTTGTTTTGACTACAGAGATCTATTATGCTCAATTGACTTGAAGTCTGGTATTTTACGAGAATATAAAGATGCCAAAAAGAACTGGTACTTCTGCTTCAAGAAATGTTTCTTGATTTTTTGTGAGCAACTAAGTTCTGACATTAAAAGTGAAAACACTTCTGGGTTGTAAATGTGCATCTCAAAAAGATGCAGGTGGTTTCAGGTTTTGTGCAGGATTACATGGAACCTGTCAGTTTGTCCTTCAGCCTGTCATTACAGATCTTTACTTGAGAATTAAAATGTTAGCATTTCTGTCAGACTGCTCTTTTTGTTTAATGTATTGCCTCTCAAAAAACAAAGGAGTGGTAAATTTATTGGCACTGCCTGTCTGTTACTTCTTCCAGGCTAATCTAGTGATGTAGATCAACAAGTGAAGGCACCCTGAGCTTGGTCCTGTTGGCAGCAACCACTTATCCTCATGCTGTAGTGTGTTTAATGGATTCAAGGGCGTGTTTTGAAAGTATCCTAAAGCTTTTAAAAATTGTGGGGCCTAGCTTTGTTTCATTTTCTTCATCAGAAATACTCTCTAGTTCTTTACTGGGCTAGATGAGGACCTGAGAGGTGTGATTTGTGTATAAATAGCAATTAGGTAGATGTTAGTTGGCATTGTTATTATTGGTTGTATTTTCTTGCACATTCTTCTTTAGATGTCCAAAACTTTAGAAGAATATTCCCTGTTGTTACAACTGTTTCTAGTTAGTTTTTAATTTTAACTTTGTAAATAGATGAGAATGTCATATCCACCTGTAGAGGCTCTGCAGTGAATATGGAAGTGCAGTTTCTGTCTCAGTTGAAATTCAAACCAGTGTACATTTTTCATTGTAACTAAAACTTTGGTGTATTCTTTGTAATAATTCAGCTTTGAACTGCAGTTTTTCATTGTCTTTGTTTTATTGCTTCACTTTGTTTTATAAATGACTGCTGATTGGTCAGGAGATGGGTAGTTGCAGCTAAGAGGGCTTCCCTTAAAACTTTAGAAACTACAAACAATACTGAACACTTAAGAATACTTTCAGGATGTTTGTTGGGCTGATAGATTCAAGTCTTAAAACTAAGTTACATACTCATTCCTGTTTACATTTTTAATCGATTTCTTAAATTCATTCATTAAAAATGTTCTTTGAAGTTTTTTTCCCTAAAGCTCAATACACCACATTTGCAACAATATCAGTGTAGTACACTATCAAATTAACTTTCATTCCTAAATTATTAATGTTTGTACAGGATAACTTCAAACTGATGTGTACTAACGCAATGATTTACAACAAACCAGACACCATTTACTACAAAGCTGCAAAAAAACTGCTGCACTCAGGGATGAAGATACTTAGCCAGGTAACAAAAAATACTTAGCAAAGTATTAAAAAGTATGCTGCTTTTTTTTTTAATCCCTCTTTATTCCCTTTTACAGGGATTTAATGAAAATAAATTAAAACTTTCTTGATATTTTTCAAATGCTTGTGTATTAGAATATAAATAGTACATTGTTTTAGTACTGCTTCAGGATCAGTCATTGTAGAAATAGTTGCATTTAGTATTTCACTTCCTAGACTGTGTATATATTTGCTAGTATAAGAAAGAAAAAACTGAAATAAAATCAGCTTCTATGGATAGGTTACAAAAACATTAATTGAAGCAGCAAATAAAAGGATTTTGATGTTATTTAGGAGAGAATTCAGAGCCTGAAACAAAGTATAGAATTCATGGCTGACCTACAGAAGACAAGGAAACAGAAGGACAAGACAGAACTGCAGCAAAGTGGGGAAGATGAAAATGGTCCTGGGAAAGACAGAGGAGAACCTATGGATGGTGACACCAAAGCATTCAAAACACCTAGCAAGGAACACAAAAAGTGAAGTATTATCTGAGTAATTAATTATAGGATACACCTTTTAAATGCTATTGAAACAAGATGACTTAGGGACCAGTGGATGTAGGTTTCTCTCTTTCTGGTACCGCTTATACACAAAGGCATTTTCATCTCAAGGGATCAACACATATATAAAGTATCCTCATACATTAAAAACAAATATGTTTAGAATAATTTATGATACAAGCATTTTTGCATGTAGGTTAACCTTACACTGCTTATCAACTCCATTCCTTCGATTGTTTTCTATTTTAGTGTCCATTTCACAGACTGAATATAGTTTTGAAGAAAGTTCACAAACATGAGCTTTTAAACATTTTGTTACAAAAAGCTATGTAGTCAATTTCAGTTACTTTTTGTTTGTTTACATAGTAGTTGTATTTGAAACATACAGCTGCCTAGCTACAGAAAGTACTCCCTGAAATAACTTTTCATATCTAGAAGTACCAGATATGAAGACAGTAGATATTTAGGTAGATAAATATTGAAAGCTAAAATTAAGAGTATCTAATACATCAAAAGTGTCCTAGTTTTGTGGGAGACCTTTACACAGAGACTTTTACACAGTTACTAACATAACATTTGCTATTTGCTCATGTAAACCTTTGTCATGTGCCTTCCCCAGCTGATATAATACAGTCATATTCAATGGCACTTTTTTTGTCTACAAAACCAGTTGCAGAGTTGGCTAAAACAGTATTGTCACAGTATCCTTTTTGTGTTATGTAGCCCTTGGTGTTCCAGCTAGTCACTGAGTTGTGTGGGTATATTCACAGGAAGGACAAAGACCTGCTCGAAGACAAATTACGAAGCAATAGCTTGGAAAGGGAACAAGAGCAGATTGATCGGATTGTTAGGGAATCTGGAGGCAAGTTAACCAGGCGCCTTGCAAACAGCCAGGTAAATATTGGGGTATTTGGTAGCTCCTTTCCCTTTTTCATAAACCAGGTTTCCTTGGTTTCTTGCACCAGTTGAAACTCCACATCTGCTTTTACTGCAACTTACAGTGATTGACACCATTGATCATCTATGTAACAATCATAAAGTTTAAAAAAGGCACTATTTGAATGCATGGTAAATTTCATCAGCTGAGCAAGTTGAGCTTAAATTTTCAGAAATTTTCAATAAAGTAACAGAAAAGGATAAGTAGTAGAAAGCTGAAGAAAATAAATCTGACCTGCAAAAATCTCATAGTTCTGAAACAGACACAGACCTGATCAAAGGTTGTTAAGGTTACAGAAGGAACTCAGTTTAGTAGTACTGTGTCTAATTTTCTACATTTTTTGTCTCTTGGTGTCTTGGATTAGAGACAAATATCCTAGATGGAAAGCACTCCGAGCAGGTGCCTCCCACACAGCAGAGGTTTCTGGCACCCCTCCCCCCACAACACAGAATATCTCAGCCTAAAGTGGAAAGAACTGTTTAATTAACAGACCACACAGTGGAAAGGGAAAAGGGGAAAAGGGGTCAGAAAACCTGAACAAACAGCTGATGAACTTAGTGTCCTTTTCCTCAGGCGTAGCTTCCCCTTTCCGGGGTCCCCGAAGGGGCTAGGTGAAGTTCCACCGGTGGCTCCCTGGATGACTCTTGTCCGCTGTCCCCCAGGGCTCCTCAGGTTCTCGGATGAGAAAGCAAGTCGAAGAAAAGGGTCCATAATGATGAAAAACAATCCCAGGGAGGAAAAAAAAACCAACCCAAGCAGCAGCTACACCAGTAGCACCAGCCACCAGCAGCAGCAACTGACCCAGGGAAAAAAAACCAGTGTCCCTTCCTTCTCACTCCCCCGTAGGAGAGCTGGGGAAAGTTTCAAAACATCCCGCGCTGGCAGCAGAGATCCCAGCTGCGGGACACAGTTAAAGCTACAGGACCATATTTCTGGTCAAGCATACAAAACGATAGGGAATACAAGATATCATTACGCTACCCCAGGACACTTGGTCTCTGCAGAAACATTAATATTTATCATAATATCTTAATTCCTTGTGCCTATACCAATAATAAAGTTATCTACCAAAAGTAAAAATTAAGAGCAGCACTCAATTCTGAGTGACCAATTTCCTTTCTTATTCCTGCAGATAGGATAGTTTCATTAAATGTTTTCATTAGTTTCAGGACCAGGAATTTCAACTACTGTGTAAATTAAAATAGTCTGATCTTATTTCAGTGTGAATTTGAAAGAAGAAAACCAGATGGTACAACGACTCTGGGCCTTCTTAATCCGGTTGACCTTGCTGCAGGAGGTAAGTTGGCATGGTTCAGGTAACAAGCTACTTCCACCTACCTGGTCTGCTGCTTTTTTGCAGGGGCAGATGAGCTAGTCCTGGCCAAGAACTGAATGCCTCTTTCCAGTCTGATAAAGATCTGGATTGAAAGAGCCGCAGTTGACGGATCACATAGATGGGCCTCAGCTGTGGCTGTTGTTGGGAGCAGCTGGTGGGAGCCCTCAGTGCTGTTTCTTCTCTGTTTTGTGTCAGCTGTTTGTGCAAAGAAGACTTTTGCTGCTGGAGAACACTTTTGTTGCTGAAGAATTTCCTGGGATCCTCTTAATTCTGCTCCATGTGCAGAGTCACAGATATTTCAGAATTAGGAATTGTCTGGGTCCCAGATCATTTAGTTTGAAGCATTGGCATAGAAAAGCACAATTTGAGAGTCATGTCCTGTTTATTCTGAGTTTTTAGCTATGAGTATTAAACAAGTTTATACATCTTCCTATGCCTTCTCTGTTTCTGTGTTTTGATATATCCTATTGCAGAACCAGGTTACTGCCCTGTAAAGCTGGGAATGACAGCAGGAAGGCTTCAGTCAGGAGTTAATACCTTACAAGGGTTCAAAGAAGATAAAAGAAACAAGGTAACTCCAGGTAAGTGCTGATATTTTAAAAAATACAAACCCTTCTTCTACAGACAAAGTGTGTTGATCTTGTTACTAGCACACATATTTGGAACTAAGGATTTCTAAAGATAAAGCAGATTATTACATGTCCCTGCCCATGGCAGGGAAGCTGGAACTAGATGATCTCTAAGGTCCCTTCCAACCCAAACCATTTTATGATTCTTTGTATCTGTCACACAATTAAACAGCACATCACAGAGTCTAGTTTAATTTACGCATACAAAAGGGCCGAGCTATTTACTGTACATCTGCATTGAGAAGAGAAACTACCAGATACAGAAAGGTTCTCAAGCTCCCCCCATCTCTTTTAAAGCTACCACAAACTTGTTTCCAGCGTCAGACTGTTCGTGTTGTGCTAAGGCACACAGTGGTGTTAATGACATATTTGCAAATACAAATGCCTTTGATTTAGATGTTACTAAAAGTTGTTACATTGTGAACAGATGGTGTTCCTTGAAGGCTTGTTTTCACCTTAAAAAATACATTCCTTTAAAGTTTCTTTTTGGGGTTTGTTTTACAGCCCTCTCTCATTTCTGTCTGATGCATGCAAGGCAGGGTAATAATTAATACTGTTGTTATTCATTAGTGACATACTTGAATTACGGACCCTTTAGTTCCTATGCGCCAACGTATGATTCGACATTTGCCAACATAAGCAAAGAAGATTCTGACTTAATCTACTCAACATATGGGGAAGACTCTAATCAAGGATCTTCCAGGTAATCCAGCAAACAGGGTGCATAGTACAGCTTACATGGACAGAAGCAGTTATGTGCAACTCTCTGCAGGATGAGCTGTCTGTGCTGTGGAGTGATGGCACTGCTGTCTTTATAGCTCACAGTTTTGTTTGTTTAAGAAACAAATACTGTAATAGAAGAACCTGCCTCTAAGGTGAAATGAGCCAAGATGGAAGAATTTTGATGCTGTTCATTGCTAGGAGCACACTGTCTAAACTAAGATGTGTTTATAACTAACTGAAGGACTTGTTTTCAAAGCCAAAAAAAGGTTGGGTTCTATAAATGTTTACACAAACTCGATTTTTTTTAACATTAATTACTGCTTTGAATGAGATAGCTTTATAAAAATAATTAATTCTTACTGGTTTATTATTCTTGATTATAAAAACTTCAAAATCCCTTTGTTTTATGAGAATGTCACAAGGAGCAGGCACAGTGATATAAATTCATAGGAAAGGGGAGAATGCTTTAATATAGTGTAAAAGTGAAGTGCCTGTGTTGGTTTGCTTTCGTGTTGATGCAGCTGCCTGAGGCAGTTCACGTTTCCAAGTTTTCCAGTGTTCCATTCAGAATGGGTTCCTCAGCTACAGATGGCATGCATGATTAAACTGAAGCAAGCCATTTACATCAGACCCTGTGCCACTTTTTGTGTTTTCTGTGCTGTACGTATTGGTTTGACTTTACGTAACTTTTTTACAGTAAATGTTTGATATGAAAGTATTCACCTTAACTATCTTTATTCTTTTAGTATTCAAGATTTTTTTATGAAATCCCAGGATTATCCTCTCTTAATGGCTGATAGTTTGCTTGACGTTCTAACTAAAGGAGGACATTCTAGGGCTCTGAGAGAACTAGAAATGGTAAGAGTGGATTTGTGTACCATCTGTTCTTTGGTTTTAGCACACAAGCTCTAAAGCAAGGGAAAGATGATGCTGATCCTATTGATGGGGTTGCTTTTAACTGGTAGAATTGGAATCTTTGTCTCCGGTGGCAGGAGTTTCTGGAAAGGAATTATTCTATTGTTAATTAGTGAAATGTGAATATTAACAACATATTGTAGATAGAGATATAATCACCTATTCTTTGTCCATTGTCCCATTCCCATTATCATTAACTCTTGTTCCAAGACCAATAAGGAGTTCTTTAAAAATGAGATGATCATTGACAGGCTTTCTTTCTTCTTTTCCATGAAAAGTTTATGATGCTCCTAGCAGCCACTGTTTAGTTCAGGAGCATTAATATGTAGTTTTTCCCTTTACTTGGTGCAGTGCTTTTAAACTCAAATATGTTCTATGTAAAAATACTGATTTTACTGATTTTCAAATTCTAGCAGATTCCAGTCCTGTCTGTGCTAAACATAACTAGAATCAAAGGGGCTCATTTGACAGCATTAATTGACAATCCAAGAATTATTTGAGAATCTCCTCAGAATTGTTCCTGTTAACTGAAAGTTTTGCTTTGAGTTTCAAATCAATGCAAAATATTGAAATAAACAGATTGTAGCCTTTTACTGATACATCAAATATTACCTAAATTAATACCAGAAATAGTTCAGGGACCAATATCACCCTTTTTTCTCAGTTCACACCTTTCCTTAGCATTACATGTTTAGCTTTCTTCTAGTACCCAGTGTCACTAACTGACAGGGTTTGGCAACTTACACTTGGCAGTATTAAGAGAAATAAAATTACATACAAAAAGAGAAAACATTTCAGTCTCTAATAACCACCCTTCCTCTTCTTCTTGCACCCCAGTAAATAATCTCTGATGTGACATCACTGTGAACTTTGCAAAGAGAAGTAAAACCTGTGCTGAAAAAATGTATTTTAGTAAACATTAATACCCCAAGAAAGACCCTAAAAAATAGCTGCATTATAAATTTCTTTACAGTGGAAAGACATTATTCCTTTTAAAAATACTGCATTTTGTAAGATTTTACTTTGAATTTAAAAGAGTAATTTTAATGCCTTCTTTAAAAATCCTTTCTTCATTCAGCCATTGGAGGAAGCTGAAGGTCCACATGAAAGAAGTGAAGCAATGAAAGATGTAAAGGTAAAATTTTTCTATATTAATGAACTACTCCAACCAACCTGTCCAAGCTCACAGATTCAAAACTACCTACAACTTTCAGGCCTGTACAGCCACACTGAGACTTTGACAAGCTGTAAACACCCACTGTGATTTGTGAAAATGGCGCAACCCTTTGTAGGCATGAGGAGAGTAAGATTCTCCAAAACATTAAGTCTTAACTATATGTTAAGAGAACTGGAAGAAAACGCTTATTATATATTTCTGTTTGTGATTGTTGGGAGCTATAGCTTTGTTTCTATCTTAATCTGGTTTGCTTTAACATGAACTTGTAATGTAAACGTAAGATGCCACATGATACGTAGCAGTCTTTGAGAAGTTCTCACTTTGTGTCCCTGTAGGCAATACTTTATAGATCTCATCATTCCACTCAAACTTTGCTCAATTAGAGAAGGCAGTTCTAGGGCCAGGGCTGCTCTTCTGAAACATCTCTTCATCTGCAGCCACTGCCCAGATTCCTTGAATTTTGGCCTCAGATCTTTGATAAAATCTCCTTTAGGTGAGCTGAAGGAATTTTCAAATTGTTTCCTAACTGGGATGCTGGTCTTAAGTTACTGCACAATTCATGCATATCCCCAGTGGTTTTGCCCATGCCATTTTCTCTTTGATTATGAAATAGAATAGTAAACAGAGTAACTATAGAACAATAAGTTTCGTAGGGTGTCTTTTCAGCTTTCCCTCTGGATGTTCACTTGCTTTTTGTAGAGCAGACTAACCTTGTGTTCTGATCTTCCCCAAACAACTTTGTTGTTTGAAGGCTGAGCTAAGTATTACCTAAATTATTGCTTGCTGATTTTTTTTTTTTCAGATTATGGAAATTGACATTGCTGCAAGGTTGGACGCTGCTAATAGTGACAGACTTACAGCTCTAAAAGCAGTTACAAACTTTGGCATGCCTATAGAAGAGTTTGATTCTGAGGGTGAGTCTTCTTGGTAGTCATCCTTCTGATATATGTCTGTAACTTTTTCAGTTTCTCAGTCCCTAACAATATTTTATATCATAAAGTAAATAGACTTTACTTAGATCTTACTAGTTATTCTTCTCTTTAAACAGAGGCTGAGATCTTCCAGAGGAAACTTGATGAAACAACAAAACTGCTCAGAGAACTCCAGGATGCTCAAAATGAACGACTGAGTACAAAACCACCCCCTAATATGATTTGTCTTCTGGGTCCATCTTACAGAGAAATGCACTTGGGTAAATACACTTTTTCTGATCATTCTTGTAGAATTGATAAAGTCCCAACTGCTATCAGCTCCAAGAAAGAAGAAAGTTCAAGGGCTATAGTGCAGATGCCCCCTGTTAGGCCTAGAAGTTTAATTTAAATTTTCTTGGATGTAAAGCCTGATGAAAATTTTGAACAGTAATTACAAGTATTTCCTCTCTATTCCTAAATGTCCCTAGAACTGGTTGGAGCTTCTCTATGCCATGGGCAGACAATCGCCAAGTACCTATAACTCCATGAGTTTTGCAGTGTCTTTGAATAAGGGTTGCTTAACTATTACCAAGTTCTTATTTGCTAGGCTAGCTTTGGTCCAGGTTGCATCTAGCTATCAGTCTGTTGTGTTACACTAATCAATACCTGTCATACATTCTTTAGTTATTTGAGCAAAGCTTCTTGTCTTGCACGTCAATTAAATTATACAGCTTGTGTTAATGGTAACCCTCTAAGACAAGACTCTGTGCAGAGAGTGAGTGTTTTGCAAGTAAAGCTGACTTGTGCAACACTATATTCATGGTCTAAACTAAACCACATTGGTGTGATTAGATAAATTCTCCATTATTGAAGAAATATGACCAAGTTGGAATTGCACCAAGTCTAAACCAGATCAAATACTAAGTTTCACTACTTATACAGCTTCCTTCTTGAGGGAAAACCACATTTGTACCAGCAAGAACAGTCACTCTAGTTTACATCCAAAGCTCCATGCTGAATCCGAAAATCCAGCTATTTCTAACACCAGTGCTGTGTGGGTGCCACCAGCCCTCTCCCAGCTGCTGTGAGTGTGGCCTAAGTTTCATTAACTTACGTCTTTAACTCCTGGTGTTGATGGCAGCAAGCCTTGGGCAGCAGCTGTTTCATTCCTCCTGTTCTTGTTAACCATCTCTTCTGGTTCCCAGGATGTCTTGCATGGCTGCACACAGCACAACACAGCTCTTCAGTGCAGAAGCATTATTTAACATCATTCCCTTTGTACTTCAATAATTAAACTGTTTGCAGGGTGATTCAGCAATTTTGTGTCCATATATAGCATATAAACACGTCCTCTTATCTTTTCCAGCGGAGAGAGTAACCAGTAACCTGAAAGAGCTTGCCCAGCAAGTGACTCCAGGTGATATTGTCAGTACCTATGGAATCCGGAAAGCAATGGGAATCTCAGTTCCCCTGCCTGAGACAGAAGACAGCTGGGTAGATTTGACAGAGGGTGAGTATACAAAAACATACTGTAGCATGTGTTCAGCTGCAAATACACCACATCTGCAAATCCTTAGACTGGCTTATGGGTAGAACTTGCAATAGTGTGGTTCCAATTTTCAGTACTTCTCTCCTTTTTAAATTCTGTTTCAAATGGAAAGTTGCTGCCTTTGGTCTCAGTCCAAAGTTAGTATTTTGGAGGTATGGAACTTTGGTTCAGCTACGTTGTTACTTTACAATCCACCTTACGGCACTGCCAAATTTTAAATCTTGGCAATTCATTCAATTTTAGTTTTTCCATTTAGCGTGAAGCTGCAAGAGAGGAGTTAAAATTCCTCACTTGCTAAAGTGAGAACATCGTGATTCCTTCTTCTCCAGGCTTTTGGCTGTGCACTCCTTTTGCTTAGTTTGGCCAGCTGTCGTGCTTTGTAAGTTGACAGCATGAGTTCAACTCCCCTCATCGAGCCAAAAGTAGTGGCTGGTTTTGCTGGATTAGGGAGTCTGGTCAATGGAGTGTCAGTGCCAGACCCAGACCTCCCCTGTATAGTACATTCACAGCAAAAGTGTACCCAGAGTTGGGGAAGAGCAGGGAAGAATTTCAAGAAATGTAATTCACACAATAAATTTACTCAATCTGTGGTTTATGAAAGTTTTCATTAAATAACATTTTAACTGAAAAAGCAGGATTAGTTCAGGAACTCATTCCTATTTTCAAGAAAACTGCTCAAGAAATTTCAATTTCAAAATTACTGAGCATTTTCTTTTCCATAACACTGCACCGAGGCTTTGTGACAAAACCAACTGAAACACAGGATTTTCTGTATAGCTCACACAGGGCTATGTGCACAAATAGCAGATGACTCGAGGTGTGCTCTGCTGTATATGCATGTCTTTCACTGAGCATTCTGTGGTCAGTGACCTGCTATCTATTGTAAACTTTCAGACTTTGAAGAGCCTAAAAAGACCATCACTGTCCCTGAAAATGAGTGTGGTGCAGTTACAGGCTGAAGATTCTGTGCAGTTTACAGCTGTTTGTTTGATTCTGTTTAAGAACCAGGTAAATGTCCTTCAGGTGCATTCACCATGTGTGTATATTGTGTGTTAAACTACTTTTGTCTATTAAATTTTGGAACTGATAGCTTTTGAAGGGTTTGTATTAGTTACTTCTGTTACATCAATGCACTAAATTATTCTTTTTGCATTAAGCTCCTCTGCTGCATTTAAGTTTTCTTAGATTACCATGTACTGGAAAAGTCAAAGCATAATGAAAATGTGCCTATATATGGTGCAGGGACTCAACCAGAAGTTTCTAGAATCAATGTGTAGACTCCGAGTCTGGTTAGTACACACATCATTAGTATCTGAACATGCAACTTCCCCGTTTTAAAAATTACTGTGCAACTCTCATGAACATGAGGAAGAGAAATAAACTTTTTATATAAAACTGATGCAGTGTGATGAATTAACAAAAGCTCAGCTTTGTGTGACTTTGAATGTTGATCAATCTCCTCTTAGAGAAGCCTTGCTGTCTGCTCATAGTATTCTAAAACTGGAGGGCAAGCTCAGACTCATGACCAGAAGTGAGACCCACCTGCTGTCAGCAAGTAAAACTACCCCATGGATGCATTACAGTCTTCTCTGAGACACTCAGGCAGACAATTCTTCATATTATGCAGAGGTATTACCAGACACCGTCTGGATAATAATTTTAGGCTTGCTATCGGAGCAGAGACCTCGAGCACCATTGCAGGGGTAAGGTGGAGCCAGAGGCTCATCCAAGCAGACTTTTCCCTGTGCTCCTCCCTTACTGTCACACCATCACACAGTGCTGCACATGGCTTCTACCACAGGTGTCCTCAATTGTTTTTCAGTGTTGCTTTTCTTTAATCCACGGTTCCAGTACAAGCCTGGACTCAAGAGGAATGAGCTGTAGTGTTCCAGTTCCATCTTCTCAGCCATCACTGATGTGTGCAGTGGCAGAGAACTCAGCTAAGAGGTAGCTTCCAGGCCAAAGAGCATTGTGAATTCCACCCTCTCCCCTCAGTCTTGCGGCCAACATCATCCTTTGCTTCCTTCCTTCCTCTCTAAAAAGGCTGCAGGAACATTTATTTGTTTTTAAACTTTCACAATTACTAAAATACATTCCAAAAGGTTTTTACTGACACTCTGGGTTTTTCTCCAGTTGTTTCCATTGTCCCAGAAGTGTTCTTAATAGTCACCACTGGAATTTTTTCGGTTCTACATAATTGCAGCTGAAATACTACTCCAGGGAATGAATTTTTCCATTAATATATAAATCATTTTCATGCTCCAAGACGAGATGCATGGCAACTGTGCCAGCCAAATCCTTACTGGCTCCCTCCATAGCATCTCATTGCCCATCACTCACCTTTTAGATGGTGCAGGTGATGGCTGCCAATGACAGAAGTATTGACATTTCTCATCAGCTGTTGAGCACATGGATGTCTTAAGCATTTTCAACTGGCAACATTTTTTAAAAAGATAAAATACCAAGTTTAGTCCGTGAGTAAAAACAGTACCATTAACTCTACAGGGTTATAAAAAATATGCCTCCTTTTCATGGGTATCTTCATCAAAGTAATTGCAAAACCAGACATATTTCAGGAAGTTTTTTATTTCATGGTAAAACCAAAAGTTTGTTCTTTAAAACAGATTACTAATTCCAAGTGTTATTAGCTCTGCAAGTTAGATACAGTGCCTTTTTTCCATTTAAGAAAAACAATAATGCTGCAAGAAAGATTTTTCTACCAAAATTATTTTCTCAATGTTAAGTTTCACAGTTCACTCTCAGGACTGCTGAAAACAATTATTTCAATACAGTTGCTTGTTAAATTGAACTTTTTCTGTGGTTGAATATAGCTCTCATATTATACAGTTCCAGTTCTGGTGAGAAATTAGTCATCCTCTTTTTCATTACACACAGTTTCTAACTTCCCCTAGAAGGCTGTGCACAGCACACCAAGTGAGCAGTCCTTTCAAACGTGCAACAAAACCCAACTCCTTCCCCTTTGGAAGCTGCAGCTCTTCTGCCACTTCCGCAAATGAGGGTGAGTTGAAGTCATGCACAAACAAATTACCAGTCTGACAAGCAACATCATGTAAACAAAAGCATTTCAAAATGATGTTACAGACAGCAAATGTTCTTTCATAGATAACTTATATCTACAGTCTACTGCTTCTGTGAACAGGAGCACTTCAGAGCCAGCTCTATTTATAGGCATAATGCACTTTTTGAAATAGATTCATGAGACAAATGGTCACTTTACCTAACATGACATCAAAGACTGCTGAAAGGAGCCTTTGATTCATGAATGGTCCTATAAAACAATAAATATCTGAAAACAAATGTTTGCTGAGCACCTGTAACTACAAATACACAACATACAAGAGTAGCAAAAGCTGTTTGAAGGTTTATTCAACTACTACACTGACTTACACTAACACGACAGCAAGTATGACACTTCCTTCTTCAGCAGAGCCCATGTGTGAACTAGACAACCTCAAATAAGGGTTTCCTTACATGTTGTTTTCTGTTGGACACCTAATACACACATAGATTTGATCTACAAAATTGTCAAAGGCTGCAAGCACAATTTTCAATCCACAGTTGGACAATATTTAGATTTGTTTCTGTCTTGAAACATAATCACTTCATCTTCTAAAGAAATTACACAGTAATTAGAAAGCTGCAGTGATGCACAGGATTGCTTAAACACTTGTCCAGGATGGTTTAGTACTAAACCCACAAGCATTAGGAAGTGCTGCTCTGTTTGTAGAAGAGTAAGGCTCAACCAAACAGGCGCACTCATTAATCACTGTGCTGTCCAGCCCTACTCCATGTGGTATATGGGGAAAGGGGGAATCCATCCTTAGTTAATATTTGGGCACAAGATGTTAGCTTTACAAAATACTATCATCTCCACCAACAGAAAACAGATTAAGAGATTGCAGTAAGTAAATAAATGCCAATTTAAAAACTAGCAAAAGCCACTAAAAGTTTTAAAACATTACAACTTAAACTCATTTACACCAATCCACAATGATCTTATGAATGCTCTACTCATACTTCCAGTATTGGGGCTCTGCTCAAACATTTCCATTATGAATATGCTTTTTCCATACATCCTCTTGTAACCTTCAAAACCAGTTTATGAAAAAAACTGCATTGCCTTTGAAAGACATAGAAACCAGCCAGTGGCTAGTCAAATTGTAGAAATAAGAACAGAAAAAAAAAAAAATCAAACCAAACAACAAACTCCACTACAGACACAGTTCTGTTTATACAGTATCTGCTACTGTTTCTAATACTATCTTAGTAATTCTGTTCTTCAGCTTCCCAGCAATTCAGAACAGATTATTTTTTCTTCCCTAAGTGCCCTCAAGAACACAGCACAGAATCAGAATTCCTGCTGGGATCAGCAACAGCAGCTGTTGTCAGAGCCTGTCCCCTGTGCTCCTCACCATCACATGTATTTTTTAAAATTTAAAGTCAAAAATTTTAAGACTTATGTGACTGAGCAAAATGCACATGCAGATACTAAATACAGAGAAATATAAAGGAGAACATGTAATACAATGTAAACAGACCGAACTAGATGGAAGTTATTTCTGAACAGCTCTTAGTCATGAAAACCTCTGCAAAACACAAGGTGCTGCTGTGGAGACAAGGGTGGTGAAGTGACCCCATACTGTGCAATTCGGGTTTCTCCCCGAAAGAGCTCAGCACAGCTCTCATATGATGCACTTGAGTTTACTTGCATTCCTCTTCCCATGATTCAGCTGTCTTCTGCTGCAAGGTCTGTTCAGCATTAAGAGCAGGGTATGCAGTATCGCTGCAGGTGTCTGGACAAACACAATACTGTAAGCAGGTGTGTGTCAACGAGGCAATGGAATGTTTTAACGTGGTAATGAGTCCTACAGTGCATCCACTGTGTTGTCACTGGAGCTGTTAAGATTTCCGCAGTGCGGGTGAGGAAGGGAACTAACTGAAAAGGCTTCACGGCAATTCCAGGTAAATCCTCAAATTACTTCAGGAAAAGGTAGTCTTTTTCAGACTGATGGTTGTGTATCTTCTAGGAACTTCTCAGAATTCTTCTTTATTTAAAAAAAAATTCTCTTATCTTGAGATGTAGAAGAGACAGAACAGTATATACATGTTTTTAGAATAAAGTCCTTCACGTAAGGAGGGAAATTCTAAGTCTTCACAGAAGGAAGGCAGTTCTAAGTCTATTTTGATTAACTTCATTGTAGCCTCAGTTCAGTCCCATGCCTTGGAATTTGGCTGTCTCAGTGCAAACAAAGTAAGTCCTCAGTTCTCCCTTGCCTTTCACATTAATGAGTCCCCTACATTCACATGAGTATCCCAACTCCTGTAGTATTTTGCTTGTTTCTTCTGTGACCTTTGTGTGAAAAGAATTAGAAGCTCTTGTGAAATTCTTCTGATCATTCACATTAAAACAATATTCCACAACCAGTTAGAAATAATGCCTTAGACATTGCAAGGCTCGTAGGTTTACCTGGATCTTGCCAAGTTCCCCTGTACTCTCCATTCGGCTCGCGACATTAACAGTGTTGCCCCAAATGTCATACTGAGGTTTCCGGGCACCGATCACACCAGCAATCACAGGGCCATGATTGATCCCTGCAGAAACATAAGCAGGTGTCATTACTGAGGTACAAAGTGATGTGACATCCAGCTTCATTATTAGCTGTAGCTTCAGGGAAAAAAAAAAACATCCCAAAACTTAACTCTGCAACACCTTTCTAGCAATCAGTATTAGTACTGTTCTATAAATGTTCATACTGAGGCTCAGGAGATGTGAAGTGACTCACTCATTGTAAAATGGGAAGTCTGAGGGAGAGCTGGGGCACAGTTCATGCCAAAGCAAAATTCTCCTCTTCTGCTTTTAATATATAGAGAAATTGTATATAAGCATTGTATAATGACAATAGCATCTTTAGTCAACAGTCACTAACAGGGCATGTCACTCTTCATCTGTACCTTTCATTTCCTCCAAATTCATCCCGCTGCATTCTTCCTACTGCTCCCTCCAGAGATGAGAAAAGCCCGTCCATGGAGGAGCTTGGCCTGTCTGAAAAGCTGACCAGACAATACTGCCTTTGGGTCTACATCATCCTGCCTCATTTATCACTTGTCTGAGCTGTGGAGTTCACATTTTCCATGAAGAGAACTTACCAACACGTAGGCGGAAATTGTTAAAGGAATGTCGGTTGATGCCATCCAGTTTACTCATCAGGGCAATTCCATATTCCACCATAATCCCAATGTGAGCATGCTGCCTTTCCGTATCCTGTGCAAGTCATAACACACATTAATGATCAAATGACAGCATGGAAGGCTGTACCAGGCTGCTATTCCAAAGACTGGAGTGTTTATAAGGATGAGACCACTCATCCTTGTAACTGCAGAATTGCACTGTGCAATAACCACTCAGATTCAGAGCCAACATACCTGGTTGTTCTCCTGGCCTGGTGTAACACTGAGACCAGCTGCTGCCATATAAGTGCTTCCAATTGTTTTTATTTTTTCAACACCGCTAAATTTAGGTTTTAACAAGAGCTGTTTGAATGGAAAGAAAACAAAAACTTGAGACTTTAATACCATATTTCAGTGTAGTATTTAACAGAAATCTTATACTGTCTACAATAAAGCATTAAATGTCTGTAGCAATACTATCACTCACAGGAAGATTAGATAAAATACTGAGGATTAGTTTCTCAGTTTTGCTCTACCCACTCACAGGAGAAATAAAAGCACTGAGCTACTGAAATAAAGTCTTTAAATTCAGGACTTTCAAACCATACTTCCAATGGATTAGATGATGTACTTGAAAATCCAGCCAGATGGGAATATATCTTTAACGATTGCAAGGCTGAAGTCAGAATATTAGTTCAGGGTAAAAATAGGGTTTCCCCCTCTAATGCTCACAGATCTAGTGAAACATTTATTTTCAGTCAATATGTAATCCAGTGCATTTTTGACAGGAGCTTAATTACCTCATCAAAATCAGCAATGATTTCATTTAACAGCCGCAAGCATTCCAGGCCTTCTTTATTGACATCACATTCAGTGTAAAACACCTTAAAATCTGGTACCGATGCAAACATGACGCAGACACAATCATAGGATTGATGGTACCAGTCCTACAGGAAAACAATATATCCACACATGGTCAGCAGCCTCATTCGCCCACAGGTACTCACACTTGTGATAATTATTTGTAACCAGTAATCAAATTACAATTTTCTTATGAAGTTAACCACATTTCTTATTCTGCCAGAAACATTAATAAATTGGATTTGCCTAAGGAAAAGCTGAGATTCCTTAAAGATATCATAAAGGTTTTCATCTCCTTGGACATTGGCAATCTTCTGAGACACAGCATTGTTCACTCTGATGACATGCTGGCAGAATGAGATTTCTTTTATTAAAAGAAGTCATTATCAGTGAACTTCTCTCTGGGGGATACTATCTATTCCTCAACTAATTTGTGTAAAAACAATGACCCATGCTCTCTGGTAAAATACAGTCTTTGGAAAGCAGTAAATCTCGTTTAAATATTTGCGAAACTTAACTGTGTCCTGAAGCTGAACTACCAGTTCTGAAAACAGATTTCAGGGACTGACACTAAAAGTTTGCATTTTTCTGAGGCCGTCTGGTTAACAGGTTTTTGGGTTTACAAAGGTCTTGGAATACAAACAAGAGGCAAAGATTGCAGAAGTTTACACTCTGTGTTGTTCTTCACATCATGTGTTATATATACCACAGAGGTCCAATTTACTGTCCTTCACATAGGGGAGACTCAACACACCTCATTTCGTTTTTCTCCAATGAAATATGCAGCAACATGTGCTGGAAGTACATTTTCCAGCAAAAGCCTGTTAACATTCTCCATAGTTTCAAATTGTTCGTGTTCTTTTTTAAACTTATTCTTCCACAGACAATCCAGTCGACAGTAATAGTCAATCTGCAAAGAGACCAAATGTGATAAATCCATAAAATAACTCACTGAAAAATGTTAGGCAATTTTCTCAAGAAGTGTAATAGCAATAGTTTCTTCAAGGCCTTTTGAGTCTACATAGTTATGAAATATGTACTTTGAGAGCAAAGGTCAGGAAAACATGAAGCAGCCACTAAGAAAAATGTCATTTGGTACCATCAGGTGCATTTACCACAATGGCACTTTAATAATATGATGATTATTTTTATCTTGAATTGCTATGTTGATTTAGAGTGAATACTGATACAGAAATACATCTAGATCAAAACTGGAAGAACCAGGATGTTCTCACGTCTGTGCTGCAAACACTGTTGAAAACTATAAAAATGTTCTCATTCTTTCGCAGTAAAAAGTCTGCATTACCAATAACTAATTACAAGTATGTTATCTGAAAGACCAGAATATTAAAAAAGATAAAATATACTAATTTAAAGCACAATTTCAAGGAACAACACATTTGTGTTTTATTAAAATCAACTTGCTGCAAGTAAAGGAACTACACAATTGCATTTTAAATACATACCTGCTTTGCAAGTAAAACTAGGGTTATGTAAAACAGAACCAGATATAAATTAGTCATTATCCTTGGCTCTTTGATGAAAAACCTGAAAATAAGAAAACAATACAATGTCATCTGTATGCTTTAAGAAAATCTGCATGATGGAGGGCTGGGGTGGGAGGTGAGGGGGAGAGGGTGTCTGTTCAGACTGGCACCACAGTGTCGCTGCTCATTTGTGCCAGTGGCTGGCTGGGGACAGCTCCTGTCCTAACAACAAGGAAGGATTATCAGCCAGTCCAATACATGCAATGATGCATTTCACACTGCATGCTGAAACCCTGTTAAGTAGCTGTTGTAGTGAGACGTTCAGGTAAGCATGGCTTTATCTTAATGAAGCCATCTTAATTTCCACCAGACTGAGTTTCAGCTTCCACCCCACACCCACCCTACAAAAACACAGCCAACACAACCGTGAGGCAGGAAAAGAAACTTTCTTATTTGTGGAAGGAAAGACAATAACAAATTAAAAACCTGAATTCCTAAAACAAAAGCAGCAGTTAAATCATACCTGTATCTGAGTCACCACCCATATTTCATAGTAAGATGAGTCTTACCACATCTATAAATTTTTGCAAATGCAAACTAAATTCTCATCATATTAATCATTAAGTTCACTCAAGCTTTTTTAAGTTGTGCTGACAACAGCCCCTGCAGAATAAACTTAGTCCAATCGTCAACTAGGAGACTATGCTGAGGAATCTGAGAAAGACTTAAAAATTAACAGTATAACCTTTGCATGTGATTTCTCTTAAGGATTTTCAGTTTCTGCAATTAGATCAGGTAAATTGCTGTTATTTTTCAAAACACCTGCACTTAGTGAGGTAAATACATGAAGAGTTCACATCCTATTGACTACCAAGATCTCACAAGCACAGCTTAAACATCAGACTTTTAGCAAGGCTTTTCTTCATTATTTAACAGAGTATCAACCTTATTATGATAATATTCTACTCCCTACTCCTTATTGTAATCCAAGGCCTACAGGGATCTCAGAAGCCACATTACAGATTTTTTTCAGAGAACACACATTTTTGTTTAAAAAGGAAAAAAAAAGGTGATATGGTCTCTCATGATTTCTATGTGGTTGACTTTATAGAAAGGTTTGCAGTGTCTGCCTTACATGATTTTAATATTTCAATATTCCAGTAAGTGCACAAAAATCTAACACCTCCTTAAATGAAACATTAAAGGATAAGAAACTTTACAGTGCACCTGGTACTGTTGGTATTGAAGTTCAAGTCTCTGTGGTGAAGGGTATTAAAAATGATGAGGTAGACAGTCACAGCAATGGACAGGAGGAGAACTTTGAGTTCGAAGCTCATTTGAAGAAAGACCGAGCAGGCAATGAACCCCAATATACAGCAGTAAGCATAATACTGTAAAAGAGGAATTTAAAGAGCCTTTGCATAATTCAGAATTTATGTCTAAGAGATGTTCAAACCACAGCAAATGCTCTGAGCTCATGATCACTGAAATTTAAAGCAAAGAAATTACAATCATTTAAAGCTTTATTTTCAATGGCACTAAAAGGATGAACTTAATACTGATTTTAATTTACTTTAATTGGTACAGATAAACAAAAATATTTAAACAGAAAAACATCAACATAAGCAAGCAATGCCAGATAAAGACTGAAGTGTTGAGAATTTATCTCCTGAAGTTTATTAATTTTAGCAATTATTTAAAGTTCAAGACTAATCTAAAATAGGTTGATAGTCCAGTGAATCAGCTCTGTTATAGGTTTTCCCAAATATAATAACACAGACCTACCACAGAACTGTGAGATTCTTGGCTAAACAGTTAACATTTCTGCTGAAGTGAATGAAACCAGAACGATGTATGAGGCAACTCCTAATCAGAGCCCATGTATGACACATTATACCAAAACCTGTCATCCTAATGACACTGAGTCTACCTCCAAAAGATAATGAACACTCTCCCTCAAGCCAAACCTCTGAAAAAGGAACCACCTAGAAAACACCAACACAGGTTTGTCAGCCACTAAAGCCCTTTCATTCTATAAAGACGCTTCACTGGGACACTTGCAAGTACAGCTCACATCTTTCAGACTCAAACATTCTCATCACCCTATTCTACTATTTTTTCCTTAAAGTTTTAGGCCTACTTTTAAGTCTGAAATTTCAAAAAACTGCAAAACCATACTTTACTCAGCATAAAAACAACCCCTGAATAATCTTGATTTCCTGAAGAATTCTTCTGCTGTCAGATACCTAGAAAAGCTGTTTTCTGTACAGCAACAGAACCTGCCACTTGTCAGTAAAATACACAATATTCAAAGATCAGGATATCAAAGTAAGATGTATTCACTACTTACAGTCTCCTCAATGCAGGAATGAGTTGTGTTTCCACAAGGCTGATTTACAAACATGCAAGAACAAAAAATTACCGTATGAGTACAGTGTGCTTTTCCTATATGCAACATCATTTGTCATAAGCACCTGAGTGAAAGGTTCCTCACACAGCCTGCTGCACAACATTTAGAAATATATCTCTCATCTAAAGGGGTGGTCAGGTGCCAAAGGAGCATCCCAAACATTTGGATGAACTCAAAACAGAATACTTCTTTAGAATTAAAGACATAGAAAGTGATACACTCAGGAATAATACTTTTGTGTCCCTAGTAAATGTTGAATTTACCCTTACAGAAATTCTAGGGAACACCTTTCAAATGTGTTTAGAGACCAAAAAAAAAACCCCAAAATTCAGTTTTATACATGAGGACTCCAGACTTTTGAAAATCCCTAAAAGATGGAGAGGAAAGCCATATGTAACAATATGAAATATCCCTTAAAACTGCCCTGTGTCATGAACAAGTCTGTGTGTTCAACAATTTTAAAAAAAAATCTACCTTTATAAATAAAAAGAAAATGTACCAAAATGTTGCCATCCATCTACATGATACGAGTTGGACTTTCATGATCCTTGTGTGTCCCTTCCAACTCAGGATGTTCTATGATTCTATAGCCATCATCCAAGACTCATTTTAATCCTAGAAATTAAGATGGTACTCTACTCACATGGGTGGAAGCACACAGGTCATTTGATCCAGTAAAGTTGCCAGGTTTGTTCTTTTCAGTAGTCTTGATTTATTGAGGGGAGAAAAAAACAAACAACAAAACACATCAACAAAACCACCATACAAACATGCTAGCAGATAGTCACTGATGTTTTTTCTCCATGTGTATATAAAGAGTGCTGATCTGGTTGTCTTTTCAGTGCTACTGAATAAATGTTGAAATACAATGATATCCCATGTAGTTGTATTAAACATATATGCACACACAAGCTGCAAGAAGGTTAAAATCTACTTATTTTCTAATTGGGGGTAAAGTTTTCCATTATGGCTATGTTAATCTAGCAGCTATCTGGCACAAACATGTGGTTTTGTCTCACCCCCCAGTTTCACAGCTGCTGTTCCTGTTTTCTTTCAGGCTGTCTCTGGTGGTGTTCACATGACACCACTGTGAGTCAATTCAAGGACCTAAGCCAGCAGAAAAAACACCCTACGAAAGAAAATTAAGCATTTTCTGCAGTATTGCTTTTGGAATTAACTCCCCGTGAAAACAGAAGAATGGCAAGGCAAACACACACATGGGATCAGGAGGACATCACTTTTAGCAGTGAACTATCAGTTAGGTGGAACTGTTAACACACAGAGCTAGTTTAAATAAAAGACACAGCACAGTTATTCAAATGGACATAGCCAAGGTGCAATATAATATTCAAACTCAATTTAAAAAACAGACACTATTTCCATCTTACTCCAGCAGTAACCATCCACAATGCCTTTGCTTCTAAAAGAGAGCCAAGCTCTAGTCTTCCCTCCCTCATCCACATTACTACCAGTGAGTGTAAATGCCATCGTGAGCTGGTTAAAGTGCTGCCTGCCACAGCCAAACAGTTAAAGCCACATTAAAAAAGGATCACTATCTTAGTGATGAGAGTTACAACCAAGAGTTGTTGTAAGTGCGACCTTGAAAACAAGAAAAGGTGGTGTAAACTAGAACCAAAGTCTATCACGTGTACTTTCAGTTCTACAAACTAGGAGTTTTATTTTTAATGCTTTTAGTTGACATCACGCGTTACCCCTGTGCAAATTGACTCATGTTGTAAAATCAGGCTTAGAAAAAGCAGCAAAACCTGGTACTTGATGAAAAGAATACAGGAAGTTGCTTATACTGTGGATGTCACAATAAGTTCATCAAATAATGTGATTACTTACCAAATTAAAAATGGCTATAATCAGCAAGGCAGCTATCGTGATGACTGCTAAAGGAAGCCTAAGTAAAGGCATTGTTTCCACCTTCTCTGAGACAGCACACAGAGGGCGCAGGAAAGGCCACCGATCTGAGCAGCACTTCTGTAAACAAAATTAATTTGTTTCAGTAACATGGATAATGCTTTAATACATGTGAAGAAATATTTCTAAATATAAAGTTGATCTTTTTTCTGCAGGAGAGAGTCAAGAGTCTTCACTGGAATTCTAATTTAGAACTTTGAATCTCGTCATTCAGAGTCAATGTCTAACACTTTTTCACTACTGAAAATAGAGACAGTGCTTCCTTTCTTCAAAGGGGTTGGGTGCTAAAATTTTCTGCATTTGTGCTTTAAAAATACAGAATTATGATCTGCTTGAAAGTTCTAGAGAAAAGTTAATAAAAATGCAGCAAAAATTTTGTATTTTTTTGGTTATAGAGCTGTAATGTTAAATTTGGAACTACATTTCCAGATTACTAAATTGAAACCAACAACAGACAGTTCCCATTCTTGCCATCCCTATATCCTCCAATTGTTGCTATAGAGAAAAACATCCACTAAAGCCATCCACATAATTTTAATGACTGCGAGCATTATTCCATGATGCTACACCAAAACACTTCCAGTATAAAACTCAAGCATGATGCAACTGCAGTCTTGGAATTTTCTGTTTTCTCCATGTTCTTCTACATGTGTAGAAGAAATACAAGAATGCGTATCCACACACACCTCTCTCTACACAGACATATATGCAAAAATTCATCTATATATATATAAATATATATATATATAAAAATACCATACACACATAAAATCCATATATCTGTCTACCCATACTATTAAGTAAATCATAATACTTTATCCCATGTCCATAGTGGTGCATGTCCTCAACAGCACTTCAGAATTCCCTCTCGCCCTGGGCTGGCACAGTGCAGATTTGATGAGTGCAAGGAACATTCTAAAATCCCTTCCCTAAAATCCCTTCCGTCTTCCAACCCTGCCACCAGGCAGTTCTTGAGCTGAGAAGGACCATTTCTTCACCTTGTGTCATTGAACTCTCTGTCACTATGGGCTCTCCGCTATATATTTTTAAGCAGTAATTGCATGTGTTTAATAATGCAAAGAAAAAGGAACTACAAGTGCAGAGTGTCCTAATTGATGTAATGGTGAATTTGGAATTCTAACAGCTATGAAATTTTTGCCAATAAATTATTAATATGTTTGTAATCTTCATGACACTGTATAAATTATTATGAAAACTGATCTTCCATTCCAACTTATTTTGATATTATTTCCAGCATAGAAAATAGCAGTATTTACAACCAAAATTATTATTAATGACAAACATAAAAATAAAAATACATTTTAAAAAACAAACCCCACCCCCTCCCTCCTACCCATCTAATCTGGCACCCAAATAATTCTGAGTTACTGTGAGAATTTTCAGACATGAAAATCTGTTTCAGGCAATGGAATCATCAGGTAACCTGAGGTTCAAGGCTCCTTTAACTCCTACTGAAATTACTAAAATTTCATCAGGCTAAAAGACAGACCAAGTTGCTGAAATATATCCATCCACTTTTGAAAACAGGAAGAATTCTTTTAAAAATGAACTTACCATACATTTATCAGCAAAGCACACAAATAAAACAATCACAATGATGACTGCAACAACTCCAAAGGAAATTCCCAGTTTGGCAGTTCTAAAGAGAAGAAGAAAGCACTAAACAAACCAAGTTTAAATATGATTTTTCTTCAAACAGCACTGAATGACCATAACATCACACAGGGTATAGTTGCTCTGTTGCCCAATCACTGCTTTAAGAGATTCTGCTCCCCATGGCCTGAGCCACTGCCCTGTGCATAAACCACATGGAAACTGCACTGCAACAGCCATGAACAGCCAACGTGCCAGAAACCTCAGAATTATCCTTCATCTGCTTTCTTGGAGGTATGAGAAGCAGCTTGAAGTTCCCACCCTGCAGCTCTATAGAAAAGGATCACTGAGCATAGTTTAACCAGCTAAATCCCATTTTCCTATTGCTCAATGTCCTTACAGCCAACTGTTCTTATAAAATAGTATTTCTCACTTAACTGACCATCTCCCTGTGTGTACCAAGCAAACAAAATATTTTTTAAAAATTCTATTTTATTTTCATACTGATATCTATGTTCTTATGCCAACCACAGGAGAGCACTCCCTTATCATGGGGTAAAATTGATATATGTTTCTTAAATGTTACCCCTCAGGAACGCCAAAAACTTTAATACACATGAGGTTCACTTTACCTACTGGTTTATTTGAATTATAAATAATTAAGATACCAGCACTTACTTTGGCATGATAAACATCTGGATCACAAATATACAGAGGAACACAAAACTGGCACATGCAAAGTAACTCTTGAGTTTTAGAATGGGAATGGTGCGATACTGAAACACAGATGAGAATAAAGCATCAGGGTAATTGTTTTTTCTTAGTTTTATTACACTTTTGTGGTGACATATATATACAAGTTTATACTGTATTGTTAAAAGTATACCTAGAACTAAAGCAAAACAAAAGAAAAATAACACGCAAAAAAAAACAAAACAAAAAACAACCAAACAAAAAAAACCACACTTGAACATCTTTCAAGAAAAACAGCCGAGTGTAAAGGATAATTTCCAACCTAGAGAAAAATCCAGGAAGAATGTAAATCAGCACTCCACAGGTGCCTGTGGTCAAAATACTTACCAAAACAAGACATCCACAGAAATCAACCTAAGGTGTATATGCACACCCACACCAGAAACTACATAGAGAACACCACAGCACAGTAAATTAAAGAGCAGTTGATCAAACACAAAATGTACACTGTACCTCACAAATACCAGCATTATATCTACAATGAAACAGCCACAGAAAACAGAGCAATTTCAGTATGGATGCAGAAATCTTTTTTTCTTCTTTAAATCTCATTACTTTTGAGAGAAGTAGTTTATACAGAAAAATTGCCAAACTCCCACTAACTCCCTTATGGCAAGAATTTGACCACAGATTAGACAATCTCCCTTAATCTCAGAATTTGCATTCCCAAGAAAGAATGACCAGTTCAAATGACTCATGAGATCTGCTTTCCATTAGCTACCAAAAACCTCTTAGGATGTGCAGCCACCTCCAGAATCCAGTAGCAGAATGAAAACCGTTTCAAACATATTCTTATGCTGCTCTGAAGGGCAAATCAAAGACCAAGAAGGATTATTTTGCTCTTACCAACCTCTTTTTCAAGACCAGGTTCTGCAAAGATGAGTGAAAATCCACAGAAGTCATCAGATTTGCCGCACCACGGACTGCAGCCAGGGAGAGACAGGGGTTACAAGGAGCACACCAAGGCCAAGGACAGAAGGCAAAATCATCGCTGTAGTTGAGACCCCACACCTCATGGGCTCCGAGTGCCACTCTCAACACACATTTGATGCTTCTGCAAGGTCTTTACATTTCATAGCAGAACAAACCAGTGGTTGTGCTTTTATTCACCTGACAGGCAGATCCACAATGCTCACAGACAGCAGCATCTGCCAGCTACGTGGAAAATGTAACTCCAAACCTTCTCAAAGGTTTGCAAATAGGAAAGTATAACAGCAGATGTTAGAGATGGCTCACAGCCTCCAAAAACTTCCCCTAAACAGTATCAGGCCTCAACTAGGCAGAGCTGAGGTACAGCCTTCCTAGAATTTAGATGAAAGAGTTTTTCTTCTCAAATTCAATGTTTTACATTTGTTAGGAATTTAAATTCTGATTTTAAATTAAAACAAAACAACAACAACAAAAAAAGAAAACCCAAACCACCATCATTGCCTGTGTTTGTCTGCTTTCAAATGCAAATGTGCTGCCAAAGGCACCACCTGCACCAGACAGATCCTTTGCCTTCAGTGGACCAGACACTACAGCAACTTTATCACCCACAAAACTGTTTTGACATCATACATAGTTGTTTGTTCAGGACAGCATCCCATTTCATTAAACTTCTTGTTTTAATAGAGAACACAAACATTAACTTCCTATCCCATCCTACACTGCAGGTCAACTCATTACTTTGGGACAACCATATGAGACAAAACATTGATTTTGCTATCTCATAGTTCTACATCACATTAAACAGCAAGACTGATCACTGGCTTCTTATTATAATAAGGCAGTAATACTCTTGTATTTAAATAAAATCCAAAAAGAAACTGAGTACAAAACAAAGACCAAAAAAAAAGGGCAAGACAAAAATCCTGATGACTCTTCATAAGTCAATTTTAACTCTAGGCTTAAATTGAAAATGCAGGTTAACCTCACAGAAAAGATGAAGAAAAAAAATAAAGTGCTGCATACTTAGTTGAACTGAGGCCTTCAATGGTTGACATCATTTCATCATAAATATCTTCCTCTATCCTTCCCTTCTGAGATGAATTTCTGAGGATAAAATTAAGTTTGTGTCACACATGCTACTCAGAAATAAGTAAAGGGTGCAAAGCATGCTCTCAGCACACAGTGGGGAAAAGTTTCCTTTTTCCTTCCGGGGAAGAGTTAAATCAAAATGCTCCAAACTGATAAACAAATACACCCATGAGCACTTTACTAAACATTCTCTAGTTACTCAAATGGTACATTTTTCAAGAAAGCATTTTGACAAAGTGAGGGAATGTTTCACAAGTGAAAATCATCTCTTTATTTAAACTCAGTGCTACAGGTACCATTGTTAAGTGCCAATTCTTTACCACATTATAACGGCAGACATTCATAACACCAACCAAACCCAAATCTTTCCACTGCTCTTTAGGGGTCTCCCTTCCCAATTCCCTTCCACCCTGCTGCAGCCCAGAAAGCAAAATGGAATCTGAACGACTGAGGTCCAGTAAGAACAGGAGGGGGGAGGTCCTTTTAGAGTCTGCTAACAATAACAAACATGAGCTGGGAAATCTTCTGAAGGCCAAAGATTTAGCTTATCCTTTCTAAGGCAGGACTACCACACACACAATGGTTAATCAACCAAATGATCACATCCTTACAGCACACTGAACTCCAAGAGGAGCACAGGAGCACAAAAAAAAGAAAAGAAGGTACTTGACAAACCTATCAGAAGTTCTCTGGCGGCCAGTAGAACACAAAGGTATTTCCTAAATAAAATAAGGAATTAAGAATAAGTTACACATCCTGTGAATGGCAAACAACTATTGAAAACAAACATCAAGAAACTGCCAAAACCACTGTTATGCAGAAATAAAAAAAACAATAACCATTCTCAAATACAAAAGTTCATAAAAATCAACCCTTTCCAGCAATGTTAGCCACTTTAACAAGTGAGAAGTGAGTGTTTTCTCACAAAAACGATTGTTAGAAAATAAACAGATCCTCCCTCTCATTTTTCTCTACACACCAAAATAACCAAACAAGCACCAGCAGAGACAAGCCGACTGGAAACCACTTCCACACACCTGAATGGATGGATGGACGCTTAAATTAAAATTTACTATAGCTGCGGTTCCAGGACCAGACCTGAAAGCATGCACATCTCCTACTTCCAGCTTTCAGGAAGGGCAGATGGAAGGAAAAATCCGTTTCCTTATATTTTAAAATCTTAAAAATCTTAGGAATTCTTGATCTTAAAAATTCTTTACTGATAAAATCCAGCTGCAGGGAGAGCATGTGGAGAGACTATTGGTTTTCTATACATGTCAAGTAAATACTGAGTGCATCTATCTTTTTTTCCAAAACCACACATAGCAGACAAGATAGAGAAAAGATATGGAAAAAGGATAGCTCTTCTTTGAAGGTATACTGTGATTATAGCACTGTAGAGAGACTGGCATGTAGTTGCACTGTTTTAGAAATCCTTCTCTTTTTTCTCATGGAGAATAGAGATAAGCTGCACTTCTTGTACTTTCTTAATCTCTGTGTTTGGTATTAGGTGTTGTATAGCTGTGACCAATGCCTTTGGGAGACAGATTCGCTGCTGACCAATAGTTGCTAGATTATTAATGGATATATAAAGAAGTTTCTGTAAATAAAGTTCTCTTTTCGCCATCTTGACTGCTCCTGCCTGCTTTTCGGCCAGCTTCTGAGAATCCCACGAATATCATGAAATTTAAAACCAACACTGGCAGTCTGACTACGGTTGAGTTCTGACAGAAAGAGATGTTGCACAGGTACCTCCTTAGCTCTGTGTGCACTCTGAACACCAAGGGTAGGATCAGACATTCAGGCACAAAATTCACGTCAGATTTTGAGCTTCACACCGCAGACACCAGGAGCAGTTTGCCGCCCGAGAGCTCACCTTTCTTTGCCTGCCTTGGGAGCCCGAGGAGTCGCTGCTGACGCTCTCGCGGTGGTTGAGGTGGGCGAAGGGCCGCGCGGCTCCCCAGGACTCCAGGTACCGCGTCATGCGCACGGACGCGCGCATCTTCAGCCCGTCGTTCACTCGTGTTTTGGGGAGATGGTTGTTGGAGATGCACTGCTTGGACTGACGGAAAGAAACGATGCTCGTTTAGAAAACAGAAATTCAGACAAATTACGTGAAGATCTGTGTTCTTGAGTAGTTTATGACTATACAATCTTGCTGTTTAGTAGGACTCTGAGCACATCAGCAACATGTCAGCCAACTTCAATTCCTTTATCTCGTTTAATTAGTGTGAGCTAAAGCAAATCGCAGCACACACACTGAATTGCTTCAGCTTTCTTTACACGCCTGCGCTTGCAACATTGCAACAGCCAAACTTCCAGGTTTATTTACAGTGATAGGAAGACTCAAGATCCTATGAACAGATACAGTCTCCTTCCAGTCAGCACTACAGCATGGGGAAAAGATTCCAAATTCCTGAGCTGGGGTGTATCAAAACAGTGGTTAGAAGATCCCACAAATTACAGACTCCACATTAGATCATATCCCTATGTCACGGGTGCTGTGTCAGGCAGTACAGACAGAGTGCACAGCAATACCCTTGCAGACCTACAAGGAAGCTAAAACTACAGAATAAACTGAGACATCAATGATGGGTAATTCTCTAATACTTCTCGAGTGTCTTCAAGGGAGCGGAGACCATTTTAATAGACACAGGTCCTCATTCTGAGAGTATGTGTTGTGTGCAACTGGGGGGGTGTTACAGTATTGAAAAATGTAACAAAGATAAGATTGAGTTCTTGATAATTAAAAGTGGCTCTGTGCTGTTCCTTTCTGTAAAAATTATGAAGGAAAGAAGTTCCTCATCTGCATTCTTCTTTCATTTGAAAGGTTTTACTCATCAACCACAAGCCAATTCAAAATAGCAATACTGCAGGTGTTCATAGTTACCAGGCTCTAAAGGTTCAAACAACAGTTGCTAACTTTACACCCTGAACAGAAGGTGAATCTTACTTTTCGGATAGTGAGGAAGACACCTGATGCTATTTTACAGGGTATATTTTATCTGAAAGTGGCCACATAGTACAGGCATTCTTTCACACCTTCATCCTCACCTTTTGACCTGGGTTTGTCACACACTTCACACAAATGCATAGTCAAATATGTGTTTTCACTCTAAGTGGGTCACATAAGAGGTTTCAGCATAATACTTATTACCTTCAATGTAATAGGCATGTCATAAAAAAACAGGATGTGCTTTCAGATCTGAACTCCCAAATCCAAGCTGCTCAGGTGACTCACACCATGCTTTAATTCTGTTCCTGAATGAAAAAGTTGTATGCACCACAGAAACATATGTACTTCTAATGCTTGTATATACTTGAATAAATACATATGTTTAAAAACATACCCTTGGATCGACCACTAAGTAGGTTTTGATATTCATGGATTCAAGGTAAGGATCCCTCAGGTGTCCATTCCCTTCTTCTACTTCATAAGCTTTGCCTAGGTGATTTAATGTTGCTTCAGTGATGTGCACACGGCTGAGAACAGGAGAAAGAAAAAGAGACCCAAACACTCACAGAAAGGTCACATCAAGCATTTAATTTGCATTTCAATGGCCGCTACTGACATTTCGGCTTTTCAGCCATCTCCTGCTTTGGCAGCCAACTGAAAAATCCTGCCAGTACTTAAAATTATATTTGCAATCTTTTACTACAGTACACCATTCATAGCAAGCATGCTTAAAAAACACTTCCCATAATGAGACAGCATCAGTATGAAATTAAATTGAAACAAGCAGGGAAATAAACGAAACAAGAAGAAATGTGATCAAAGGAGATCTGATGACTCACAGGACAGGCAGGCTCACAGGCAGGTCGTGAGAGCTGCAGGGAAAACTCATAAAACACAAGCCAGGACTGTTTTGTGCTAGAAATGCACGAGGAGGGCAAGAGACAGTTACAAAGTCTGAGGAAAGAAAGCTGGGGGAGGGTTCTTGTTAATTCTGGGGAGACTTCTGAAAGTTTGTCTTTTCTGACTGAAACAATCCGAGGAAAAGGCAACACAGCAACAACGCCAACACACTTCTGAGGAGAGCAGCCAGCATTTTTCTGTACCTATTCACGCTCTCCTTTAAATGTTATTTCACTCAGTATGTCCCAAATCACGTATTTCCACGTAAGCTATGAGTAACATCTTTCCATATAATTTCTTAACAAGAGACTTGAGTGTGGTCATAAAATAGCATTTCTTAAGTTCTACTTTCTCATTATTCATTTTCCCATGCTTTTCTCACTTTTCGTTGGGAGAGAGGGGTTAAACAGTGTCCTACAATCCATTAGCTCAGGGCTGGGAAAAGCACAATTCCAGAAAGGAAACTCAGAGTGTGCAGCACTCCTGCCTAACAACAAAGAACAAGGGAATCTGTCCCATCCACCTCTACTTATTAATGCTGCACATAGGTTTGCATGAAGGTAATTCATCCAAGACCTGAACACTACTAGCAGTAGCTTCCAAAAAGGAAAATTTCCTCAATACTTTTCAAACCAGAAGGTAAGAGTTTTGGATTGCAGAGGACACGTTTTTATTTGTTTAGTGGTGATTTTCACCCAAAAAGTAAAACAAACAAAAAAAAAAATCCGTGTTTCCTTTGACTGCACAGTTTTGCAATTAAGGTGAACCTTCAAGTCTGAAATTTTAAAGTTTGCTCTAAAGCATCATTTTCTTCCACAGAGACTGGAGCATTCTGGATGCTGTCTGTACCCTGAGCCTTAAAACACAGCCACGTCCTGCAGCAAGTTTCCTGTGCTTTTCCACTTACGCCAAACAGCAGTACACATTTCACTACCCACCATTCTGCATTTTACCAAGCTCCCTCTCCCCTCTCCCTCAAATCACACACTGCCGTAGGACATTTCTGATCTGCCTGCAAACTTCTTTCCAAAGGAGATGCCAGCGATCTCTCAGCAGTTGCTAATTGCTCGCTGGATTCCAGGGTGAGCACATAAGCCAGAGCTGCTCTCCCAGGCAAGCTGAAACCTGCACCGCAGCCCTTGCCATGCCGGGACAGAGCTCCCAGCACGCTGCACCCACTTTCCTGTGCTGGCAGGAGAAAAACACATTGAGCTTCCAGGCGTTGACATACTAGAGAGAGCTGGTCGTAAATGCATTTTTAATTTTGGTTTTATGCTATTCCGTTCTGATTTAGAAGTGTATTACACTGTTATGAATGCAAGGAATTTTTAAAATCACAAGGAAGATGAACAAGGAGAGAAAATACTAATAAAGCTAGAAGTTTTCCTACATCCTTTCAATAGTCTTTAGACTTCCTTCAATTGCAGAAACTCAAAATAGATATGCTTCCTATTTTAAATAAAACATCTAACTGGCTCCTAATAACAAAACTGCTTCCAAAGGAGCAGGACTGGCTAGCATTGGAATGAGGAATCCCCAACAAATAATTTCCCTGTAGAGCACAACATTTGCAAAGTTAATAAAACCCCTTCCACCCTGTCAGGCTCAGTCTTCCACAAGTGGAAGGTGTTTCCCTGACTAGTTTTGAAACACAAGATAAACAAGTACTACATAGGTATAGATATAGGAAGTAATAAGGATAATGTTTCTGAATCAGCATGACAACCAAAACCAGCTTAATTCTTTACCAGCTTATCAACTCTAAACCTGACGACCATAAGGCAATAATCAGAGTTTCCGAGATTAGACAAAGGTCCTAAACGTGACTACGAATGTTTTTGTGCCATATTCAGAGTCATGTTGTTTGCTTTACCAACAAAAGAACTTTTACAACTCTGTATTCTTGTTTAATCATGCTGAATCAACACACTAAACCCCTAACCCGGCTGGTGTGGTAACTGTTATCCAAGCTCCAATTAGTTTTCTTTCTGTTTCCGTCACCAATGCAACGAGGTATTTCGATATTCATGTCCCCTTATCACTTGATAAATCACTTTAATTTTTAAGTTACAAGCACATACCTAAAAGCTGTCTGAGGTACAGAAATAATAAAAAACCCTATAATGTCACTGGTTAGAACCACTTGCCAAAAGAAACCAATTTGCACACACTACCAGGAAACAAAAAATTCATGGTCTGACTTGGGAATGAAAAAAGGAAAAGTCTTATAATGGCCTTTTCTAATGCAAATGACCAAAATAATAATTTAAAAAAAAAAAAAAAAGAGCCCTTAGACAAATTCTAATCCTTACATTTACTTAGAAAACAGGAAAAGAGTGTACTTTCCTAAATGAGATAAAAGCAAATGCTGGTGCTGTTGAAAACCATTTATATTTGTTCTTTTCAATGAGCATCTTAAGAAGGCTGCAAGAGACCAGCCTCAGAGCCAAATCCTTGTATTGCTGAGCAGCCCATGGCAAGTTACATTCAGCACCACTCCCTTCCCTTCATTCTGCCCATGGCAAATGCTACACAGGGAGAATGCACAACAAACAACAGCTCCAGACTGTCCTTGCTTGGGTCCTCCCCATCAGGGTGTATTTTAATTTCCGAGCTGTTTGTGGGGTTTGAGTGGTGGGGGTGATGAATAGAGCTGATATAAACCAAGTGGGACCGATCAATACATTAGCAGAAATGCCGGGTAAAGACACAGCTTGGCCTTGTTGCCCTAAGCAGCACAACCATTCTTTAGCTAAACCCACAAATGTACAATTATCCCTGTGTACAGCAGGGTTTAACTAAGTCAACATAATGCACTGCTGAAGATGCGCACGTTTCTCCACCGAAGGCAAGGTCAAGAAGCAGTCACTTGCCTAAGAATAGAATTTTATAGCTCCCTGAAAACGCAATCAGAAAACATCACCATTTTACAGCTCTGCTAAGTACACACTTGCCCTATTCCATGGTGCCACGATGAGGATCCGTGTCATGGCACAGTTACCACCCCAGGCCCGCGGCAGAGCAGCAGCAGCAGGAGGATGCTCACCCCGGCACTCCGGCGGATTCCATGCGGTTGGCCAGGGACACGTCGTGGGACCACACGTCGTACTGCCACTTGCGCAGGCCGATGACGCCGCACAGCACGTTCCCGGAGTGGATCCCCACCCGCATGTTGATATCCACACCCGTGGCTTCTCTCACCTGCCTGCAGGGGCACGAGGGGATTAGGGCACGAGACTTTTCATTTTCTCCCTGCCTTCTGGAGATCTGTTAAGCTTTAGTCTCATCATACACTTAGTGCAAAGACAAGAGACAAACTTGTGATCAAAAGTATCCAGTTAATAAATACACTTTGAATGTTGACAAGAAAACAAATTACTATATTCAATATCTTTACAGTATCTACATTTTAAACAGCCTTCTGTGTAATACTTACTTTATTGCTTCACACATGTCGAGTCCCATTTTAACACAGTTCCTGGCATGAACTGGTAAGGACACAGGCAGGCCTGAGACACAGTAGTAACAATCTCCCAGGATTTTTATTCTCATGCATTCATTCTCCTGTGAAATTACAGTAAACATATTTAACAGGAAAAAATTAACTGCAAGTAGGCTAACAGCTCCAAAGCCTCTGGTTTGAGAAAGTCAGGCTTTGCTCAATCCCTGTTGGAGCAAAGCTTACTTCTTTTTTCCTACATCTGAATGCCTGAACATTGCCCACTGGAGAGAACAAAAATGACCACTTAAAGCATTTCTGAAATAAAATCTCCTGGTTAGTTTATCATCTTTTTCTTGAAATGGTGTGCGATTGAAACACTGTAAATAAAATAAAACTGTCAAAGAATTTACCATTTAAAGAATAAAATGTACTTATCCATCTTTTAATCTTCACTTTCATCTGAATTGTGGGCAGTTTTCCCTCTATTTTTACATGGCAGCCTCATAAGTACGACAGTGTGTGGTGTCATAAAACCTCCCAGCACTGAGAGAAAACTTAGGAATTCAGATGCCCAACCTGGTGGCTGTGCAGAGGCAAAATGGGTTTTGTTGTTTCAAATATGCCTGAAAAGGAAGCTGGCACACACTACAGTTTGCTATTGCTAATAAAATACCCCACAATAATATAAGGCAGCAAAAAAAATTCTTTCCTAACTGCGCAACAGAGGACACTGCTGCCAATGACTGGCAGGAAAGAGCAGAAAGCTTCTCATACTGTCTTTTGTTAACACTTTACTGAAGAATTTTATCTACAAAGCCTGCAAGCAAGCTAGGGCTAATTTTGTGAGGCTTTGACTGATGAGGAGAGATGGCTTAATTTGGGCTGTGGGAGCACCCCAGCAGTTCCTAAATCAGCTCCAAAATCAGCCCAAATGTGTGGCAGTTTACCAAAGTGAGCTGCTGGCCCTCATCAGCCAAAGCCTGAAGGGAACATCCATCACTCTCCACATCTTCATCCATGCCAGGGGTCCTGAGCACTGCCACAAGTGACAAGCTCAGAGGGATCAGCATGGAAACCCAGCCCTGGATTAGAGCTGCTGCTGCACTTCAGCATCCAGCTCAGTGTCCAGCTTAGCCAGCAATTTTTATTAAGTAAATTGGAGCTTGCAACATGTGTGCATTATGGAAAAGATGACAGAATACTATCTGGCGGAAGAAAAATAGCACAAAAAGGAGGAATCTCTTCTCACAGCTCAACCACAGAGTTGCAAAAGACCTTGACTCATTAATCCAGACATTACAGAGCAATTTGCAGACAGGAGTGAGAAATTAAAATGTATCACTCAAAATTTAGAATTTTTTTCTATTTTTATATCTGCAAAACAGTTACAAAACCTGACCAAATGTGTTTATCCTCAGCTTCTACTTTGGCACTGAAAGAAATTTTGTGATTTGGAAAAATAAGATGACATAACTTACTCTATCTTTATAGCTGCTTCACAACAAAACGAAACTCTTATTTGTCAGTACATGAACACTTGAGAGCAACTGCATTCAGATAAATGCAAAGATCAGCCATGTCATTTAGTCAAAAATCTTACTAGGATTTTAGACAGGTTTTATTCAGTGTTGTATTTAAGAATTTATTCAATGACATCTACAAGGGTTTAATTACAGCAATTTCACTCCTCTGCTATAGTAATAATTTTAGAGTTTTCCAACTTTTTCTGACAAATTTTTAGGATTGTACAAATGCAACACACAAACATGAAGGTGATACAGTCCCTGTAATGTGAGAAATAAAAACCTGAGTTTGTGTTTACAGCTGCAAAAAATTAAGCTCAAGCAGCACCTGGAAGTGGAAACAGCTCCTGCCAGGCTGAAGGGTCAGTATTGAGGGTACATCTTAATACGGACCATTTTAAACTACTCCTTTGTAAGTATCTATTAGTAACAGGAAGCTTTCTTTAGCTCACTCCTGAGTTAAAGGACTCTTTGCCTGATGCCTCCAAATTTATGAATTTAAATGTGTGTCTGAGAGCTCTCCATTTGTGGAGTCAACAAACCTTGGAGCTGAACGCAGCAAAGCTCCTCAGTGGAGTTTGTATACAGGACCTCCTACAGCCCTATTGCAATAATTTATCACCATCAGAGAATTTCCTGAACAATGCAGATAAACCTCCACAGTCAAGAACTGGAATTACAGTAGCAACTTGCTAAATTCCCCATTTTTGTTTTAAATTTTGTTTTAATGTGCCTTTGCTAGTTAGCTTTAAAGCCAAAGCAGTCTTGCCTTCCTGGGTTCAGGAACACCCAGCTGCCTCCTGTTGTGCAAAAAGATTTCTTTTTCCCAAGGCCTTTATCCTACAGCACAAACTGCAAACATACCTTTGCAATCTGATCAAACTTTCCAAAGAGTTCATTCAGCATCACCACAAGTTCCTTAGGAGAGCAGTCACTGGCAAGGCGAGTGAATCCTACGATGTCTGCATAAAGAATGCTAGGCAATAACAAAAGGAAAAAGCAGGAAAAGTGAAATATGAACATACGTCAATTCCACAGGCAGCAAAACTATTGAAATGCATTTAATGGAAAAAGTCTCTCTCCTCTTTGGGAAACAACTCCAGCAAAAAGTGCTCAGGTATCTCCACTGATTTAGAAGACATCACACCAGTTCAACACACATTATCTTCCCATAACAGGAAATAAGCTTGCTTCAGCCTGAAATTCTGCCTTCAAATTTAAATTTCACTGGACCATATCTACGGATAAAAATGAGAAATTAATATTAATACAATTATGTCTAGGGTTTCCACTTACCTAACATTTTGATGCCTTTTTACATATAGACTGTGGAAATTGTTGTCATGCATTTGCCTGTTATCATTAGTTTCCTTCAGTCGCTCAATGATTGCCAGCTTCATTTCCATAGAGATATGAGCAGGTAGGATGGATAAAAGCAAATTTTCCTAAAAAGGTAGGGGGGCAGGGAAATAATTATGCAAAACTATTACCACAGTTAAGTTTGAAACTGCAGAATTTTACTGACAGCAAGAAGGCACTAAAAAAGGAAAACAAAACAAAAATGCCTTTATTCAAATAGCTTATAAGCAATGCATGTCAGGTCTTCCAGAAGACACCTTTCCACTGCTGTTCTCCAAATTATTGATTTTACACTCATGCAAGGATGTTGCACATTTTTTCTTTTGTTCCTTGTAACCTAGGTGAGACGTCCCTTTGTAAGCATGAACACACGCCAAAAAAAAAAAAAAAAAAATCAGTTCTTAGTACTACACTTTCTGGATAAATTACATTTTATTTTGTCTACTAATCTCAGTGTTAGGCTGCATTTTCTCATAAAGCTTCCATAGAAACTTATGTTCTGTACTGGACAATCTATTCAGTATTAAAAATATTTGTAAATTCTCAAATGCTGGAAAAGCAGCAACAGATACAAAAGCATCAACTACATCCTGCTACAGCTGAACTGAACCAGAAAGCAATGCCACTGGAATGAAGTCTTTTGAACTGAATGAGAAACAGACTCCTCAAAACCCACTTCCATTGTTTGTCTTCCGCGAGCTGTTTTACACTGGCTCTGCCTTAAAAGCCCACTCTTCAAAGAAGACCCTGGTTAAGTTACTGAGCAGAAGAGGAAGACAAAAAGAGAATACTTTGAGCCAGGAAGGGCTGTACAACCCCAGAGATGGAGTCACCACTGAAGAGGAAGTGTTGTGTGGAGCAGCTACAAGGAGGAACTTTTTCAGACATCAATGGCAAGGTAAAGTCATCGTGCAGCCAAGTGAAATGCTAAATGTGGTCCCCTGGGACCAAATCCTTGTCCCCTTTTCCTGAATACCTGCTGTAGCTGTGTGCAGACAGCAGGAAGCTGCCAGGGTTACTTAACCAGGGCCTGCCACCAAGAAGGAATTCCCTGGGATCACAGTGGGACGAGGTAGTCCCTAGTCATCAAGTACTGGTGTACACAAGATACAGGCAGCAGTTTAGTTTGAGACTGATCCCAGAAACAGAAACGCCTCCTTCCACCTCATCTACCATTTTGATACACGGAGAGTCAATCCCGACAAGGAATTTAAACCAACAGCTGAATCCCAAGGAATATAACCGGGACATGGGAGGTTGGCACATCACACAGTTTTTGAGGAAGCAATGGAGAACCCTGAACTGCAGTTCTCACATCTTTCCACAGAGAAAAAGTGGGTGGCAAAAAGGATACTCAGAACTGCCTGACAAATTGCAACACGGATGAAAAGAAAGCTCTCCATAGACTTAAGCACATTTACACTTCAAACAAACCACTGAAAAAAAAAAATCCCCAAATCAAAATCCTGAACACCCATGGAAGTTACCACATCGCCCAGGAAATGAGAGCACCCTGCTTTCGTAAGGTGATCAGAGACTTCCCTGGCGGCTTCGTGGGGAAATTCTGCCAGGGCTTTCATGCAGATTTGTCATCTCATCTCACAAGATTAGCATCAGAGAACAGCTCGCACTGGCAGTGCGGCATTTTCTTCTTTTCAGTTTGATCAGGTCAGTCACTTTTCAGCCCCTTCCTTTTATCTAATAACTGGGGGGGCAGAGAACACGGCACGCATCAGCCTTGTAGGGCTGCTCTTCTTAACCCTATTTCTACCAGGAAAGGTGCCCTAGTTTCAGCATTGATATCTCTCCACAATCCTTCCTCAGTAAGAAATTCGTGTTCCTCGCATATTCTTTGAATACCATTGGAGTTTATGGAAATAAATACTGTAATCTATATAATTTTATTCTCCCTTCATGTCCTATTTTCTCCTTCTAGCAAAGGAAAAATAATTTGTGAGACAAGAAAATATAAGAACCAATAATACTTTAGAATTCAATGCAAAAAAATAGGTGACCAAGGGAAGCATAAAACTAACTGCTGAAATTACCTTACAAGTAACTTCAGGTCATTAAGGGCATGTTCTCTTAAGTTACCTTAGGCCAGTCCCAGGAACAGTTTATACTAGGAAGAAAGGAACTAAAATGACTGACAATTACATTCCTGTTACAAATACTGTGATTTTCATGTAGACAAGCCCCAGAGAACAGCTTCCTCCCTTTAACTTCCTTCTTTTGTTACAAATGGCACAACTTTTATTTTTGACACTAGGTGGGTATCACAAAGACTGGACCAAGCCTTTCAACACAGATTAGTCACCAACTTTATGAATTTATAGAGACTTTGGAAATTAAAACCAAGCAATTTGTAACATGAACTAGCTCACTCACTTGTTGCCTCTTCTCAATCTTCAGTTTCATTCGGACCTGAATGCACTTTAAGGTGTATCTGTACAAATCCCACGAAGCAACCTGCATTTGGCGTTTGTGAAATGCACCCATGAAGTTGCCACAAAGGAAAATGACAGCATTGGCAAGGACCTGCACAAGAAAAATATTTACCTACTGCAGGGCAGTCATTGATACTTCACTAACACACATATTAGTCCCATAAAAGCAATCTGTCCCAGACCATGTTTCATTTCCTCTTACCCCATGACATAACAAATCACAGGTTGCTATCAGCCAGGATGGACCTGGCAAATAGAAGCCAACCTTCACAGTCACAGGTATCCCTGTGCCAACATTCAGGAGAATAATGAAACAGAAAATTCTATCATTTAGCATTTATTCGCAGGCACCAGTGTTTGATTTATGGAAAACCATTGCACAAACTCATGCATCAGCACGCTGGGTGAAGCCTGGCACACGCCTGCATGGAAAGAGCTGGGGTGCTGCTTTGAACACACCCTGTTAATAAGTGCTGGGAGCCCTGAACCCAGCGAGCAGCACTCCCAGGGCAGCAGTGGCCCTTTTGATCCACCCTGTGGGCAGTGCCTGATGAAGTTAGGTAGACCCACCTGAAAGAGCACAGATTGGGAAGCATGACTGTGACTAAGTTAGGCATATTTTTAACTACGTAGCTAAAATTTAATACAATAATCCTGCTTTTTCCACTTAGGTCAGAAAACCAAAATACATTATAGATTTAAAAATTTGTGATTTTACAAAAAGCCCGAGATTCTTTGGGCCAAAGCTCCAAATCCATGAACTGGAAACATCCATGGGGAAGTCTGGAATTTTTCTAAACTGAACAGTTACACCAATAGCAAAGGGTAACATGACTAGGGTACTCAATTACTTCACCAAGTTGTTTCCTTACCTGAAATAGAATGGGCTCATTATTTCCTTGAGAAGATGTCATTACCACAGTGCTTAGAACAATAATATGGGAGAGAGCAGAAACAACGCTAATTATGATGGCACCTCTCATCCCAAAGGGTAGCATGGTATAAACTGTGAAGATTATGAATAGAAAGAACGGCACCTTTGGAAACAAAAAGAAAAAATAAAAAAGAATCACACATACATATTATTAGGTGAGTCCCAAAAATCACTACAGAAGTAGGAGCAAAGCAGCAGGATTCCTGCTCAATTTCAAGCTGAACAATTAGATATCAATGTTTCAGAACACAGTTAAAACTGTAAGGACAGTGGCAGCTCTAAGAGTTTTGAGGGAATTAGCAGCTATAGATTCATAGACAAGATGGTTTAACATGACATATCACCTCTAATTTTTTAAGCTGTCCTTGCCCTTTTTCCTGAATTTATCCTTTACAGCTGGAGATGCACTTTGGATGCACTTTGTACTCACACACAGGAACAGTGTGTTGCAAGGGTAGCAATACTGAATAGAAACTGATTTCTCACCTTTTGCAAGATATTTTTCTAATTTTAACATCACTTAATCACATGTGTTTGTTTACTCCACGTTTGATAAAAACCAAAAATCCAACCAATACTTCCTGGTCCTCCCACAAGAGAATAACCTTTATTGCCATTGACTATTTGTGTAGCTGCACGGATTCTACAAAATGCACAAAAAGCCACTAAACTGCTCCAGCTCAGTGGGAAGTTCTGTACAACTTAAATCCATATTTATAGATTTGCTACAATTCTTAGCTTATAGATATGGAAACTAACAACCCTGATCAGAGGAATATATTGCAGAGCTCCTGGCTCAGCTCCATCTCATCACAGCAACTCAGTTTGTGCCATTCCAGTCAGGAGCTTCCTTCAAGGAAGTCTCAAGGCCCAGTCTGCACTTAAATGTTTTGCCAGAATAGATAGTTTGACAGGGACAACAATAAACAAACAAACAGGCAAATGAAAGTTTCCATTCAATGAAAATATTGTTCTGTGTATATCTTTACTATTTTATCTGGAGTAAAAACATTTTTTCTGCCATATTTGCAAGCCCCATCACACAATGTTCTGAATGCTGTGTGATATTTTTATAAGCATGGACAAGCAAAGGCCATACCTGCATTTACACAGTAGCTTTAATTAGTGATAAATTCATAACTTGATGTGAAAGTTTGAAATTAATCTATTTACTTTTCCGAATTGGGTGTCCTTATATTTTAGACTTAAAGTCAATATTAATTAATTATTACCACATGATGACACCACATTGGCTTGCAGCACTGAAAGAAGCAAAACCAAATCTTGCTTTGTTACATATTTGCATTTATAGGTAAGAACAACACATCTGGGGGGGTTTCCTAAGGTAATAGGTACTTCCTTAAGTTCAAAAATACTGAAGAGCAACTCCAAATGTACAGTGCTGGATCCAGGCCACAATGCAAATCAGATTTTGGTTGTTTAACTGATAATTTATATCTTTCTTTATTCAAATAAAGAAGGGAAGGGGCAGAGTCTATAAAACAAGATAAAAAGTAATTTTTATTTAATTAAAGTTCTTCAGCTTGCATTATGAGATCTTAGGAGGAGTTTCCTACAAATTGTGATATTTTTGGCTTTATGAAATCGCCCATCTTCTGATCAGAGATAGCAAGCAATGAAGTTTAGCCACACCCAGCAATGCCAGGATGTGTCATTAATTCTTATTGTTCACTTCACCTCTCCCACTGACTTAAAAACCTGCTCCCTAAGGCACACCCAGCTCTGGAGTCCTTTATACATTTCTTGAACACAGCTTTGACCCATATAAATTAACAAAGCAAGTATTATTAATGAAGAATTCTTTCAGAGATGAATTCATAGAAATTAAGATTTAGTAAATATCCTAAATAAAAATACATTTCAATCACAACTTAAAGATGCAATTCTCACACAGATTTATTCAGTTATCCAGTTTTCTCAGCTGAAATGTATTTTCACTATAATACAGAATACCAACTAAAATTTACAGCAATAAATCAGTAAAACCAATTTTTAAAAGTTAGCCTAAATCACAGAAGAGTTATTATATAGTCATAACATTCCGAACAAATAAAGCACACAAATACATTCACACAAATACATCCACAACTGCCAGTTCTATGTAAGTACCTGAATGAACAGAACACACATACCTGTTCCCACAGCTGATAACAATCTCCTTTTTCAAAAAGGGATACATATCCCACAGTGAGGAAGCAAATCCAAATCATGACTCCAAACAACGTTAGCCACCTCCGAAAGAGGGATTCGATGCACAGCAGGAAGTACATGACTGCAAATATGGCCAGGGCAGCACTGACTACAATGATGAAGGCAAGGTGGGAATGTGCTTCCTGCAAAAGCAAAACAAAGTGTTACAACAGTTGGTCCAATATCGCCTTTAGAGAAATGAAAAATACATCTATACAGTCCTGGAAACAACTTGGGAACCTTTAAAATAAGTCAACGTGAGCTCCTAGGTACACTAGCTGTGGCAGCATGAACACTCTCTGATATTCATAGACATGGAGATAATATAATAAATACCATTGTAGATATTCATTCTATACCAGTTCCACCATAATTATTTTCCAAACTAGCTTAAAAGGCAAACCCAAACTACTAAGTTCTAACTATACTATATAATGCAGATGTACCCAAATAAATGTATTTAAGGAGCTCAAACTTCGCAAAGAGAAGTGTAACAGCTCTCTAAGTTTTACAGGAGATAAATTGCTAAAAATAATGTTGCTACTTTTTCCTTTCCTAAGAAATAAAAGCTAAAAGGCATACAAGGGCAATTGGTAAGATTTGATTTGCTGCTAAAGAGAGACTTAAAGACCCTTTATCATGAAGAACAGCGTTTGGAAAGCAGTGTTAGAAGGCAATGAAAGATCATAACAGCTACTTTACTACCTTTTTACAACATTAAAAACATTACAACTCCTCTTTTTACCAGCTGTCAACTGGGCTTGAAGAACACCAATTTGTCTACAGAAAATCAAATTACACTACATAACAAAAAATCTTTAAGCTCCATCTTTTCTATGCCTATAGGATCACTGCTCTTTGCTAACTAAATATTGATTCAACTGATCACCCATTTTACTGGGAGATTCCTGTTGTGCTTTCATTAACAAAAAAAGAAAAATTCTAAAAAAGGATGTTAACATCTACAAATCCTTTAAGAAAAATCACCTCAGGAATAACCTGGTGAATAACCAATGAGTCATTATAATATTTTGTATTTCTTAGATGACTCAAAAAAAATAGAAGAAATGCAGGACACTTTAAGTTATGTTCTTGTTCCTTCCTTGGACCTTTTAGTACTTATTACCATAGTTAGCATTTAATATAGATTATTATTTGTTCCTACCATACAGAAAGGAAAAGAACAATTCTTTTAGTAACTGTGCATGTACCTGACAAAACCATCTCCTCTCTTCCCATCCCTTCAGAAACATTCACAGTATTAAGTGCACAATTACTTGATTTCTTTCAGCACTGCAACATTGATATCATGGGGCTCAAAATATTCTTTAGCCAAAAACATTTCACGTGCTGTCACAGTGACTCCTTATCATCTCTAGAAACATTCAACACACACAAAAAACATATACTCACATCAGTTACAAAAAAGATGACGATGAGTGTAGTCCAGAGGAGGATTGCAATGAAGAGCAGCAGCAGCAGCAGGGGATGCTGCTGGCTGGTGTAGCAGTACTTCTCGTAGAGAGGGTCTGCTATCCTGCAGTCATCGCTCTCATTGAAGAAGTATTTCCCTTTAGCTGGCATCTTCTCCCGGGCTGGTTGCTGTTTCTGTCACTCCCCAGTGCACACAATAAGACACAGCTGAAGCTGCTGCTTGAAAGAGAAGTTTTGTTGTTTTGCTGCTGCCTCTGTGATCTCCAGGCACACCGAGTAACACACGTTCTCTGATTTTACTTCTCATGAGCATTAACTTCAGATTTCCAGTGCAACTGAAAGCAAGAATTAGCCTCCCCAAAACCACAGGCAATTCTCATCAGCTCTACGCATGAAGCTCCAGGTCAACTTGCATTGCTGCAGATAGAAGTTTTTGGCATAAGGTTTTTTTGATTATTATTTTGCAAGTCTCTAACTCCTTTCCATAAGCTTGAATCTCATTTCCTGGGATGGATCCTGCAGGGAGACAGCATTAATAAATTTATTGTTAATCATACACAGTGTTCCCCAAGGGGGGAGGGAATAAAAATAGTTGATTCCTTAGACCTTCCTTGAACTTTCTCCCTGCATGCTCTGCCCATGAGCCAAAGCTGTGAGCTGCTGGTGGGTGGAAGCCCAGGAGCCTCCTGCGTGGGCAGTGGTGCCTGGCAGCCACGGAGACAGTGCTTGCCAAGGGCTGCTCTGCTCACCCGACTGCACCTTGCTCTGCCCCTGAAACACTTTCATACACAAATGTGCTGCATGGGTTGTTTTTTTCCTCCTGAGCAAATGACATCGCTCCCATGAGCATGTTGTATAACTGAATGCTCACAACTCTCTGGAAGTTGTATGCATCTCTGTGTATGTGTATATACAATCTTTAATCACAATACACCTGGCATTCTTTTCCAAAACATGCATCTTAAAAATTAAGAAATCCTCTTTTATTCATTTCACACTTTAATTAAGGCACAGAAAAATGAGAAAAGAATACAGCTGCCCAAGCCAAAATTCATTAAACTTTTTTTCAAAAGACACTTAACATCTAGTTCTGTGTATTTCATTCCACTCTAAATAATAATGTTTCCAAGGCAATACGTGTGTTCTGTTAGCAATGAACATTAAGGAATAAACTGTATAGTTAATTACTAATGAGCAATGTTTTTCAAATATGCTCATGATTACAGTTCATTCAATGCCAAGAGCCATTAAAAAAGAACCAACACAGGGATGTGATGGAGGGAAGCATGAAAAACAGGATTTCATAAGTCTTATTAAAACTTGATAACAGGACCACAGCTTCTCTGCCACTTGACTGCTGTCACCATGGTGCCCAAGGCCACTGCTCCAGGGAGAAAGAACCCACTAAAACCCACTTCTTTTCTTTTCCCTCAGAAAAGCCAAATCCCAGCCAGTAACTTTCAAAAAGCAAATGCTTAACTGCACACATACGTTCAGACTGCATTCACACTACAAGCAGGAAAAAGTTTCAGAAACCATACTGAGCAATTCTGCCTCTGGTAAATAGAGCCCAACACTAACATACTATCCAATTATTCAATTATTAACAACCAAGCAGGCAAAACCAGATATATCAACAGTGAGTCTGGACCAAAAAAAAAAAAAAAAAAAGAATTTTTACAANAAAAAAAAAAAAAAGTACTTTTGCAAAGTAAGAAACTAGAACTTCTTGTCCAGAGTATACCACAAACTTGGATTAATCACAAAAAAAGACCATACTGCATCATTTTATTCAGTAACACCCAGAATAAACCAACATATATATTAATATGTATATATGTATAATATGTAAATAAAACTGAAGACATCTTCTAATACATCTCTCCCAGGTATTGTTAATGGTACACCTAATATCTCACCTCTATTGGTTATTACTGAGCTTTTCATCATGATGAAAATCCGTCCATTTTTCACTTGAAAAAATTACTCTGGTACTTTTGCACATTTGCATAATAATGCTCTTGAAGAGTGAATCTTAGAAACCACTGACACTTAAAGGAGATATGAAGAAGAAATTGAAACATTTGCATCATGTTTTAATGCATTTTCCAGGTTTAAAGTAACTGCACAGTTACTTCACTTGGGCATAAGCCAGGTATTTTTCTGAAGAAGAAACAATCAGAAGGTGTGCACAGGGGCAAGTATTTCAATCTGAATATGTCTTTCAGTAACAAAGACAGCACACTACAGACAGCGGGAAGGTTTGGACTGTGATGCACCGGAGAGGGAGACAGCTCATCACACACCCTGAGGAATTCCTTTACCGTGGGGCTGGGGGTGCAGCACTAACCCTGCCTGAAGTGAGCCAGCAGGTGAAAGAGATGACAGGCTTGCGGTACCAGTTCCCTCTAAAAGTGTACTTCAGAATAAAAACAATGAAGAACTTCTTTAATATAATTTCAGAAAAATTATATTGAGGGAAATTTTTATGATATAGAGGTATTTTGAGTGGCAACTTTATTTTACCAATTAGAAGAATCCATTTTCAAAAAATAACGATTAATTTCTAAGCAGCAATACATTCACAATTATGTGAAAAAAAAATATTCTGCCTTGGGCTACTTAATATTAAAATCCAAGAAAAATTACTTCACAGTTTGCTTTCTGTAGCTTCTTCTCCTGACTGTGTCAAAGAAAAAGCAGCACCAAGGACAATGTCTAATCTACAGAATTGTGCTGTGTGGCTGTGTTTCAGTTATCTGATGCTCAAAAGATGAAAAATGGGTCCAGTGTCATCTTGGAACTATCTCTGAATATTATTGAAGAGTTTTACAGGACATCAAATTGAAGAGATATGTCTTTTCCATAGTTTAACCCATTTTAATAAAAAAGAGATTGCTATCTCATTGATTTGTTTCTTCCTGGCTGATCTTCAGAGATAAGCATTGCAAGTAATTATGAACGACCCCCTTTCTTCTCAAAACTCTCTAGGTAAAGAAACTCCTCAACAGTACTTTATTGATGTACCAAGAATCCATAATTCACCACATAAATGCTACTTTGAGATGAATCATTTAACGCTGAACTAATTTCAATTTGCATCCCACGTCCCACTACCACTACCACCTCCCTTTTTAAAATCCCCACTTTTTGTGTCTTTCCTCCTTTGAACCTTTTCCAACAACCTTCTGAAAATGTAGAAGGCAGACCTGAGAGAGAGACAAAGATTCTGTCATGGATGGTATCACACATTAGAGAAACAATCAAATCAACATGCTCCTGCTCATTTAAGGATTGCGTGAGCACTGTGCACCACAGGATCACTTTTACTTTTTTTGGTCATAGTTTCTGCAAGATTTGTTGTTATGACACACCAAGAGAGGTGTAACCTTGAAACAGCAGCAGGCCACAAAAACCAAAGAACACTCCCAGAAGCACCAGTGGCAAACACACTGAGCCAAATGGGGACTGGATCTGGGCTGCTGCCATGAAACCATGGAGCTCTCATCAGCAGTTTAACGAGAAAAAGCCTCATTTCTTTAGAAGCCTTCATCATGTTTGGATGAAAAAGAGAAGGATTTGTCACTCAGGTTAGGATATATAAAGTACAACCTTGGCAGTGTGGGTTAGAAATTGCATTGAGAACCTATAGGAACAGCCTCCAAACAAACTATGATTTAGTCAAACCTCTGTGAGCTCCACAGACATTTACAAGCAAACTAACATGAAAAACATTTGGCCAGATAAAGAAATTTGCCCAGTGAGTAAGTAAGAACACTGGCTATGTGAGAGGTATAAAAAAACCGGACAACAGAATAGCTTCCAGAACTTGAATCAATACAGCTACTTCCTTCCAAATCAACTCTGTTTCAAGCCAGTGGGAGGAAGGATGTGTTCAGATTCAGCAGCAGAAGCTTTTGTAGGTAAGTACTGGGCAAGACTTGACACAAAAGCACAGCCATCTTTCATCTGTAAGCAAAAAAGACAAGATTTCTATCTCCCACCAATCTAGGTACTTCTCTCTGCTTTTCGTTCCCATAGATGGGAATTTTCAAGCATTACTAAACTCTCCAGTCTCCTATTGACGCATCAATAGAATTTTGTCACAAAAAATACAAAAGCAAATATTTCATTAATCTGCTAGGCTTGGACTGAAGCTCTTTTGTTTTTCCCCTCTCAGGAGAATTATTCACAGCAGCTCCAGACCAAGTTAAAGCCTTTCCAAAAAAAAATCCAACTATGTTGCAGTTCTGTTTTTAATTTCAAAGCTCCTGATGTATTCACAAGCGAACACAGCCACAGTAACCACCTGGACAGTTTATAAAGTATTTTTTCTCTTAGTTGTTCATTTGCCAAGAACTCAAGTCTTGATCACCCAGAGCTGTCTGGCTACCAGAGAGCAGTCTCACCCTGAAATATTAAAACAAACCCTAATAGCACGAACCAAAGGAATAGATACAAATAACCTTATTCCTCTCAATAACTTCTGTATAAAAACAAGCAGAACCACTTTTTTCATCTTTAACTACTACAGCACCAGACAGACAGTACAGTTTTGATTTCCATTCTATTTTTTGTCTCACACAAATAACAACAGTGTTTCTGAAATTACTTTAGCAATTTTCATTACAAGAATGATCGCTGACTGCAATTACCCATTAGCAGATATTAAAAGGGAATCAGGAACCTATATACATGCAGTAGAATAATTGAAGATTAGTTGATGAATTATGAATCTCAAGCAAAAATAATCTCCAGCCTAGTGGACTCCACAACTAATTCAGTCTAGGAAATGAACTTTAGCAATCCAAACATACACCACAGGAAATACCATTCATGTTAAAGACAACACTTCTTCCGTTTAGACTTTGCTTTCAAATGCTAGCCTGCAGCCACCTTAGCTTTTCCTACTCATACAAAAGTACTGAGTGGAGAACAGGTGTCTTTTTAATGATGTATCTGCCAGCAGTGAGTTTCTTTACAAAGTTGAACCTTTTTTATAAATATTTTGAAGTTTTTCATGTGCAATTTCACCTTCTTTAACTACATTTAATTTCTGAAGAGCTCCTTCTGCAATACAGAAAAAAAATCTTGCTTATATTCACCTTTTATTTTCTCACAAAAAGTGAGCATACCCACTTCAACATATCAGCACTCAGAACTATATTTACATTAAAAAGCCAAATAAATACAAAATGTAGTCTGTCATTTGAAAAAACAAAAATACCCCATGACATGTCAGGGCAATCAGCAACACTACATCACTCAGGTTTTACCCCTGAGCATTGAAATCCACGGCAATGATAGTGCTAAATGTACTGCAAAGAAAGCGTTTTTCCAGTAGATTGCTTCTTCTCATAATGTTTGTTCTACAATAGTTTTTAAAGTAGGAATAAACAACAAGTTGTGTAATTTGGAAACAGTTTTTCAGTCTCCTGTACAAATGGAAGACACGAAATAACAGAGGCTGTGGTTTCACAAGCAGCTGAGTCCAACAGCCAGCTCTGCCCAGCCGAAGGAGAAGGTGTCACCCACTCAGACCCCCTGTCCCGGGCCAGGTGCCTGCACCCAGCTCCTGCTGGGCTCTGCAGAGCCCGTCACCAAATACAGCAGCAGAATGCCGATTTTGGCAGGGTGGGGGAGTGTCACATGTAGCAGAGGCATCGATGAGCCCCAGATCTGGTCCAGGGTTTGGAAAGGAAATTCTTAGCCCAAGTAGGAAAGCAGGCACAGCGATGAGCTCTGAAGCTGACTCCTCACTTCTCACAGGTGCACAGCTTCAGAAAAAGAGTATCCAGAACACCACGGCTAAAGCTGGGGGCAGGGGGAGGGTGTTTGCTGCTCATTTTTAAATGCCACTACTATTACAGGATGTGCTTTGAGGAAAGAAATTACAGTCTTACATTATTCTGTAATTATTCTTACATTATTCTGTAATTACAGACTACAGAAAGAAATCTCTGTGCTACTGGCCCACGTAGGACAGAAAACGGTGACAGAATATGGTTCAGAAAACTGACTGGTAATTTAAGACAAGCTCACAAACCAAGTCAGCAAAAAAGAAAGAGTCCATATAACCAGACTGATGCGACGGAGCTACATGGGAGAGTTTACTACTGTTCTAAGGTACTTTTTATTGTGAAAACACGTAATGGTTCAACCACCAAATCTACTAAGCTTATAATTAAGTGCTGGGTCTGGCTCAGCAGGGCGGGGAAGGAAGCAGTCCTTTTATAATACTGGTTTTCATAAGCAGCAAACTCCAGGGTGTAAAAAGATACATCACACCAGAAGGGAATTGAGCTGTGCTTTGCATCTTTCAAAACCAAGGTGTGTGATTATTTTTTGACTTCCCGACCCCCTGTCACATCTTACAGATAGATCTTCTGACTTTAGCTGATTTAATATTGAACTTAGCACTGCAAAAGTCAATATTCCTCTTACACTTTCAGTTTTCAGACCTATTAAAAATTCATGTCTTTGAACACAGTCTCCTCAGAAGCCATGATATTTTTTCACTGTGTAACTTCAGTTTAATTATATCAAAAGCAGAGTACTTGTGCCGTTATTGAAAGTACTAAAACCTGCAATATTGAGCTATGTAAACTGCAGAAAAAAAACCCTTAAACACAGAACATTAAATTTCAACACTAGACAGTAAAACATTTTCAGCTAAGACAGGAATAGGGACAGGGTCTCTGTTTGTGTAAGCCCCAACAATTTCCCTGAGAATATACCTGATTTTCACAGAAATTAAAACTCCTGACATTTTCAGATCTGCTTTAAAAAAAAAAAAAAAGTATCCCCCTAGGTAATACTCAGCCTTAATTGAAATCAGTAATAAAACAAAAATTCAAGAAACATGTGTTTGAACTGTCAAGTGGGGGGGGGGTTCAGGCATTATCTCATTTAGGTTACAGAATTACAGTAAATAGCAAACAAAATAGCTCAGGCTGACAAGTTTTGTAAGGTCAATATAATTAATTACACCTCAAATGAAATCTCTGTCACTTATATTGTAATATTTTGAATATGCCTCACACAATCTATTTCAGTAAAGCAGTCAAGAAGCATAGATGTGACAGAGTCAGAGTACTAGGGTGTAACTGGACTCTTCTATCACTAGATACAGCAGATGTGCAAAAAGTAAAAAAAATTTAAAAATTAAAAAAACAGTCACTGTGAACAAGACTGTAATGGGCATCACACACTGCTCTCATTTTTTCCTGTCTCACACAGTTATTTAAGGTGAATGTACAATTCAACATAAAAATGAGTCTTTCCCACCTCTAGGGTAAATAGTGTATTTGCACAGAGCAGGTGCAGTGACAATATGGCACAGGACAAGGCAGGAAGGAGATAAAACCTGCCCTGAGCAAGATCAGAAATCACTTCCTATTTCAGTTGAGTCCATCTGAAATTGGCAAAACAGAGAAGGAGGCTCTTCTCTCTCCTGCCTACAATGCCCCCAACCCCACTGAAGTGAATAGAAATACAACCTGGCATCTGAAGTTCAACCAATGCATTGACATCAACAACTTCAATTTCCTTGACTTTTTTTGTCCCTGTCTATAATTTTTACAGAGCCAAGTTTGGGGTTTTTTTAATGATTTTGCCAAACATGGTTGTTTCTAGCTGAATTTCTGCTTACTCAACTCTTCCTGAAGCAATCTCACTTTGGAAATAAAACTCAGCCCAAGGCCAAGAGATGCACACAGAAAGAACATGACTGTGTATGAGCACCTGGAGCAGTGCACTGCAGGGTGCTACTGCAGCAAATACCTTTGTTAATGTATAAAACGCCCTTTATGAAAGCCAAGCCTTCCTACTATTTATGAACCAAGGGGGAAGGTAAGGAGACAGATTAAATCCAAGCCCCCCTTTATTTAATGACTAGTACTTCAAGACTAAGTCCAATCCAAAAAAGTCTTTAAAAATCTTATTTCTCTATGCTAGTTGTTAGAGGGGAATTTTAACGTTCCCCAAACTTAACCATGCAACATTTGTTACACCACCACATCCGTACTTCATAGCCAAAAAAACTAAAACTAACACTTGCAATAAGGAAGTTCCCTCCCTCGGAGGTTAAATTTCAAAAACACCACCAAGGAGACAGACATTTCTGATGGAAGCATTGTTTCTAGAGTCATACCCTACCTCAGGACACAAGGCCATCAAACACTCACAATTTTTAGAAGTTTTCTAAAATGTAATACCAGGTTTAGGAAAGGTCCTTTGTGGAGTCATTCTGAAATAAAACAATGATAAAGGACTACAAACCTAGGAAATTTATTTTCAGTCTCACTTGATAGCAACACACACTGGAAAACTCTTAGGAGCTGTAAACATTTTTCATTGATCCAGACAAAGGGCCACAGGAGCCTAACGTGCAGGAGTAGCTGGGTAAGCTCCTTTGGACCACAAAGAGGGAGTGAGAGCTTTCCAGTGACAACCAACATGCCTCACGGAATTTTTTTTCCAGACTAAATTTAGATTGTCTCCTAAGATAACGTGTTGCCTGAACACAGATCTAATCACCGTCACTCTTCTCGTTTCATCTTATCTTCCATCTTACCATTTTCAAAGGCTTGTTTAACAGCCAGCCCTGTCAAAGGGTTCCCAGCTCCAACAGGCCATGGAAACTTGTACCATGCAAAGCACTGACTCACCAGGGGAAACATGGATATCTCACCTGGCACAGCTAAGACAAAGATACTTTTAAATTAAATTCTCCGGAAGCACCTTTATATTTTGGATTTGCTGACACTAAGGCCAGTTAACAAGTATTAAAGCAGAACTAGCTGATTCCAAAGCTGAAATAATACCTCAGACACAGCAAATCTTCAGGATGTGGCAAAAGTCACTTCTCAAAAAAGCTATGCAGTTACTGCCTCAGGGCTGTGTGAAGCCCACAGAGGAACCTTCCAAACTAGTGAGGCACAACTGAGAGAAGGTGACACTGCTCAGCACCCAGGCAGCCCCAGGGCTGGGCGTGAAACCCCCACAGCAGCACTGAGAAGGCAATTTTTACCTGGACTGCAGTGCTGAGCTGTGCACGGTAGAATACTCCAGCTTGTATTTACCGGGACCACTGATAAGAAACACACACTTGTTGTTTGCTTACCATCACAGGCCACAGGATTCACTGGCAAAAGCCATGTTTCTCCAGTCCACCATGGTCTGTTTGGGTGTTTTGAAATTCCTGCAGGAGAGTGAGTGCAGCCCACTCAGGTATAATCCTCGACGCTAAATCTTTTCATGTATCACACACAAAAACCTGCAACAACAGAAGGAATCTTTACTCCAAGGACCACTGGAGGCATTAACAATGCTTTATTTCTTCCCCTCTCAGTTCAAGGAAGAAAAATCTGCTCAATCTCCATCATACATATTATGAACCTTTACCCAGGCAATCAGTAGAAGAAGAAGTACTTAAGTATACTGTGACATGCTGCAGCATGAATAAAACTTGATTGAAACACTTAATCATAGAAGGAAATGTCTGAGAAGAAGGCTCAAGACTGATGAGAGGCATCGTCTTTATGCTAACTAATCCCAATGCTTTTCAAGCAAGGCCTGCATGACAGCCAAGGGCACTCTGCTAAAAATAGGATTAGAATGCTTTACTAAATTTCATAGCATTATAGATAATGAAAGCCCTAAGTTCTTCTGTAAGTGTTGTTACACACAAAATCAAATATCAGCAATGAAAAAAAAAAACCACCACTCCAAGAAAGGTAACTTAAATTAAAAATTACATAACTCAAATATAATTGAATTTCAAAAAATACATAATTCAAATATAATTGAATTTAATTTCAATTCAAAACAACTTAAAATATTGCACATCAGCAAATATGACAATATGGCAGGAAAACAGCTGGAAAAAAACCCCAAAACCAAACCAACAAACCACTCCTTCCCTGGACCTTGTAACTCTGGAGTTATTTTATCACAAGAATTAAAGTAAATGCATTGCAATTTTCTGTTAATTTTTTGCTAAAATAAACTACTTGAACCACCACTCTAAATAGGCACACCAGTCTCACAATGGGTTAAATGCCCAGCTCATACCCACGCCCTGGGACAGTTCTTACCATGTTCCATTAGATTTTGGCCAGGAGTTAGCTGTACCTAGCCAAGCCCTACACACATCAGCATAAAAGTTGGGTGAAAACTGGAAAAGATTCTTATGAAAAAGGTCAAAACCCCGACAAAGGCTTTTGGCAGCCTTGGAGAGAGATGAGAGGAAAAACCACAAGATAACTCACAGAGTTCATCTGAAGAGGCAGATACAAATCTGCTGTGTCTCTGCATGTGTAAAAGCAGATAAAAATACGACTTTATTAAACCTGTTACATGTTCAGTTTGGAACAGCTAAGTAAGCAGCTGCTTTACTTTCACTGTTTTATGTATCCAGTATTAAGGACTGGATATTAAGGACGAGTCTCTGATAATCACAAGAGATGCCTCATGTTCCTTTGAAATGGACCAGTGTCACCCAGAGAGCAGCACATGAGGAGGATGCAGAATAGTTAGAGTGTCCCAGAAATATCAAAATGCCTTTTAGAAAAATTAACTATGACAGTTTTTAAAAACCATCCCATGTCTATGAAGGTGCTTATTTGTCATAATTCATAACACACCTTAGAGAATTACAATGCAATTTAAAGAATTAATGTAAGGACATTCTCAAGTTGAGAAAGTTTCACTGATTTTTAAGTGAAGGTTTAAGGTTTTTTATTTTTAAAAGCTGTCCCTGTGCCTAAAAACATCATTTTGGCCAGAGACCTTGATAAAGAGTTGTATGCAAGATTCCCTTTAGTTACTGAGGGGTCAAGGTGCTGTCCCAAGTGTCCTCGGGATCAGCTCCTGGGGACATTACACTTCCCGTCCTACACAGACGTGATACACAAAGGTAAAGCACAGGAGAAATACTTCACATCATAATGCAAAGGGAAGAGGGTAAAAAGGAAGAAGATTCCCCCTGCATTTGTAACTGAAGTTGCTCAGAGGCACAGAGAGCAGGCTGCTGATAAGCAGCAAGTTTCCGGCAGTAAAGTGATACACAGAGTACTCGGGGCCAGTTTTTGATCGGCAAGACAGACAAGGCTCTCTGCATTCAGCACTAACCACAGGCGACTATTTCCCTAGCAACAGCTTGTGGGGCACTTTCATTCTGACTGAAAAGCATTTAACCAGTTACATTATGAGCCCTGCACCTTGCTGATACAGCAGCAGTTGCTTTTCACACTTCCCAAATTGTTGCTTGGGTGGTATTGAGCTGCCAGATCAATGCTGCACCTGCAGCATAGATTTGCTTCATGGTGTTTTGGGTTTTTTTCTTTTTTTTTTTTTTGTTTTTAACTATCTGAACTTTATCAGGCTAAAACTTGTCAAAAATGAAAAAAATAGTATTAAAAAAGGTAGCTTAGTTACTTAGTAACACCTCTACTATTTTCCAGATGTTTCCTTTGTTTTAGATTTGTAGTATTAGAGCACAAAGGACTTCAAGACAACGGTTGTCAGTTAATTTTAGGGAGACTTAATTTGCTTCAAGAAAGACAAAATTTTCCATAAAAACACCAGAACTGAAGGATAGACTATTTTTGAATTATGAAATCCTAGACCTACCCTACTTCACCAGATTTAACACTTTTTTAGAGCAAAATTGGTTGATTCTTCCCAGTTTTATTCAAGACATTCACCAGCATATTTAACAAACTGAAATTCCAGATTTCACTGTGGTTATAGAAATCGTACAGAGGGGAATCAAATATTAATTTATTTGATTCCTTTTTTAAAAAAAAAAAGCAGTTCCTCTTTTTTCTTTTGGTCCAGATAGGAGATATGCTTTCTACTCCCAGCAGTAACTGGTTTGTTTTTTTTAACATAAATAGAAATTATTAACGATTACAGCTTTGACTACTATTTCAAAAAGTGCTCACACTAACTTTGTTTGCATTTTTAACTGTTTCAGTGGACATCTCCACAAACCTCTGTAAAGACACATTGCACTGCACCAAGGGTTTCTGGTTATCTACCTAGTTTATTTTTTAACTTAGGTGTATAAAATTGCCACAAGACTCAAGGTTTACCCTGCTAGAAGGCATCGCAGCAATATCAATTCTGCTGGAGCCCTAATTTGAATGCTCATCCTATCCACAGTTGCAGAAACATCTTAACTTAGTGCAAATTAATCACATTTACACCGTGAAGTGAAATATATTACAGCAAATCTCTTTTATAATTTTTGAACTACTTCGCTAATAATTATCCTGCACCGAAATATTGACATTCATTTGAAGTATTGTTGGGCAAAATAGTAGTATTTAATCAATGCAGAAACTATTTCAGAATGTGGGAAGTCTGAAGTAAGAACAAGCACACACAGAGTCAATTTTAAAAGTACTGCTAAGAATGTCTCCAAGTGGTTTTGGTACAATATTTCTTGCTCTGACAGGTCTAAAGGTTATGTAGAACTGCTGGAGCGGTTCTCAGTTGCAATAGTTATGATTTTTCTACCTGGTACAAGTAGTTAATTAAAAACTTAGGAAACAGTCATTCAAATTTAAACTACCTCAAGTGCAAAATTGCCCCTCCCTTTTTTTTTTTTAAATTTTTAATAAGCAAAGGAAACAAAGAAACTTCATTACTTCAACATTGTGTCAAAGAATATAAGCTTTCCACTCTTGCAACTGCAGTGGACATTATTTGACAGAAGCCAGCCTGGGTCTGTCTGAAGCTCCTTCTCTCCGAATATTCACACTGCTGTCTATTTTACATGTGCACTTTGGGAGGGGTGGTAGTGACAGGGATTTACACCAAAGCCTGTGGGAAGAGCAGACTTGAATAACTAAGGATCAACCAAAGGAAATAGAAAATGTGCCAAAATAATAGTGCCACATCAGTTATTCTCCTATAATCAGATCAAATGGCATATTGAGATTTTAAAAAGTGACAGAAATTGAGAAATGACAGTCTAGGAAGTAACCACTCAAAACTGAAAAAAAGCAATATTCTTTAATGAAAATGTAATTGAACTATACAACGTCCATAAAATCCCCGAGTTTATCTTCGGATGTTGAGGAAGGAAACAACAAATTTTCATGAATACTATACCCCAACATAATATAAACTAAGAATGGACATAAGCCATAGCCCAAAGATCCAACCTGCTGGTAGTTTCTTAAAGACAACCACGATGCAAAAACCTCACATTCTACACAGAACGCCAAGGAGAAAGACAGCAGTTACACACAGGGAAAGTGCTCAGCCAAAACCCATGCTATGAAGCACCTCAGGAGCAGATCTGGGAAGAGAACCCAGGCTTGACAGCTCACTGGTCAAATCTGCCCTGGCAGATCAGGGAGCTCCTGTAGAAGCACAGATCAGCCATTTAATCAGTCAGCTGCTCAAAATTCGGATTGCTCCTAACTTTCACTGAAGTTGTTCAGCAGAGTTTAAGAGAAGGCCTGAGAGCCAACTATTGCCAAAAGCCCAAGAACATTATTTCAATAACAACATCCTGTGGTTAAAGCACAATAAATTCCAGAGTTATTTTTCTCGACTGTAATCCCCTATTTCTGTCTTGTGCACATAAAAATTCGCAAAACCTTCTGAAGCCCTTAGAAACCTTCTGAAACCCTTCTTCTGAAACCCGTGTATGAGAAGGACAACTCACATGTTTAAAGCAAAGAACTCAAATCCATTTTCTACCTCTTGGCCCTCCTGTGGATTTTGTACTGACAGGTTCCCTTTCTTCTCTCCTAAAGGAACTGACCTAATATCAGCATCCACCCACAAAAAGATTCCAACAAAATAAATAAATACTCGCAAGACATTTTAGGAATACACGAGTGCCAAGCTTATATGACACAAATAATTTTGGACTATAACAATTCATTACAGTAAACATCTTAGTTGGCACTTAAACCTTTTGCTGGACTTCACCCTCCTACTTCCAGAAACTGATATAATTCCTGGAGCAGAATGTCTGTTCAGCTGTAGCAGGAAGCACAATGCTGGGCTTTAAATATCACATAAAATAATAATTAAGTTATTGTGTAATAGCATTATATTTTCAAAAATAAATATATAATTAGATAAGAATGCATGATGTTAAGGACAGCAGAAAGCCCAGCCTCCAGCTCCCACTGACAGACGTGGTGGTTAGAGAAACAACACAGCAAATCAGTGCTGTAAATTCACTTGCAGAAACAAGGGGGGATCTTTCATTTAATGCCAGTTTTTCGAATGAAATCAGCATCTCTGAGCAATGCCGTGAATTGGGAAGGGCCCACATGTGGAATGGGAGGTGTCAGGGTCATGCTCCACTACAAACACCTACGGCAGCCAGTGCACATTTATTCACAAATCACCATCCTCCCTACATATAGAGTAGAAATCATACTGTTCCTGTTTCATGAACAGAAACCTAGAAAGGAAGTTTTGCTATTCATTTTAAAGAACTAAACCCACGGACCCTGGCTATGGCTCTGCAATAGGGGTGTCTCCAGTAATATTTGCTCAACAAGCCTCTCCTCCTCCTCTCGCTTCCTCCCCATCACTTACTCCTACCTGTTGCCACACCATTCTCTCGGTATGTGCATGCCACTGTTTCTAGGACTACATACAGTCAGATCAACTCAAAAATAACCATTTGTCTGTCCTAGGTTTTGTTTCTTTTCGCCCAAGAGGCAGCCAGGGTCAGCAATGCTGCGCAGCAGCTTCGAGGGCAGCTGAGCCAGCACAGCTGAGAGCAGTTAGCTGCAGAGCAGAGGCAGAACAGTGAGGTGACAGCAGGAATGTGCTCCTTAACCTTAAAACGCTGCTGCAGCCGTCACAGGGAGGGACTGTGCTCCCACATGTGTCCCAAGATGAGGAACAGCCAGAGAGGTGCTAGGAAGGAGCCAGGAAGGGAAGAGATCAGCTCCCAGGGGAAAACAGACTGCTCATCCTGTTAGTACCAAGCAAGTAGTCAGGGTGGTCTGAAATCCTCCATTTTAACATATGACAAAAGCCATTAACAGTTGAGTTATGCACAATCCATGACCTGCAGGAAACATTCAAGACTGAAAAGAACAGAGATGGATAAATATATGCAAGCAGGGAAGACTCACCCCAGTCAGATTGGCTCACCCCACCTCTGAGAGCTGAAGCTGTGAATGAGAAGATCCAAGATGCTTTCCCAGAGTGGGGAGGAGAGTTGTAATTGCATCATTTTTCTAGATGAGCAGTGTCAACGATTTAGGCTCTGAGTCAGGACTGAGCCAGGCAATGCCCTGCGGAGCTCCCTGGGACCCTGTGCTATTAGAAGTGATGACTTTCACAACAGGCTGCTGAGCAGGATCCAAACAGAAATACACTTATTAAAGAAAGGAGAACAGCTACTTTATTTTTCAGTCTGAGCAAGAACATATTGCCAGGACTTTGGGCAACTTCCAGCAGCCAAATTAATGTCCAGAATGCTTTCCGCTTTTGTCTGGGAGCTTCCAAAATGAGTAAAAAGTACTCTTATTTCTATCAACATTTCACAGAAAGAAAAAGCCAGAAATAAATCAGACTTGGTAGAATCGCCCTGTGAGCACTACTCACATCTTTTGACTGCCAGGTTTATGCTTCCACCACTAATCACACTTCAAGTTTGCTGTCTAAAAAATCCAGCAATTTCACGTGGAGAAAAAAAAAAAAAGGCGCTCTTCCCTTCCAATTTACAATTTTTGCACGTCAAGATATACACCAAAAGGATCTGTATTCAGGAGCAGCAAAGAGGGGAAGAATAATTAAGGGACTTTTCAGATAAAAAGAACTATTATTTGAAAAGTTTAACTCAGTGTTTTAGGTAGAAGGGAGTTAAGCACACAAACTGTAAAAAATCAATCATTTGTGACCGACTTGCAGCTTCTAATATGTTTGTTATCTTACACACCTTCCAGAGGCTAACCTCCAAACCAAGTATTTTTGCATTTGATTACCAGTCTCAAAAGACATATGAGTTCCCAGTGAGAAAGAAAAGAAAAAGCCAAACATTTACATTTTTAGAGTGTTTCTGATGTAACACAATCTGCAAATATTTACAAATCCAAACCCCACACATTAACATTTCACTCATTTTTGTTGGTTTTAAATTAATTTTAACAAATGAAGCAGAAACCACTGAAATACCATATCATGCACAGTATGACAAACTCTGTATTCATATCTCTCACTGAGTCAGTCCATTTCATCCAGGAGCTAACATCCAAATGTTTCAGGGCAAGGAAAAACACAAGCCATATGCAACTCTTCAGTGATTTTAACTGTGCATAAAACAGGCAAATCTACATTTTTAGGTACTCTATGTATTACGCACAGACATAAAAATGCTGAAACATTTATTTAAATCTTAAAACACTGGTTTACACCCAAACTTTTACTACTTTATTACCATGCTAAGCCTAAGCACACAGACCTACAAGTGAGAAATGAGGAAGGGAAGTAATAAAATGTAAGTGAAAATGTCTGGTATGTATTTTTGTTACAAAATTCTAATCCACTCCTTAAAATGACTGTTAACAATTACTGTATTCATGCACAGATATGTTGGGCTGTACCACTAGTTTCATCACTATTTATTAAATATACCTATAAGCATATACATGCACAGAGAAACCCCAGATGACAAAATAAGTTTAAATTAATTATAAGCAAACAGTTAAAACTTAGGTCCCTGAACACTCTAGTCATTCCACAGAATTTTTACAAAAAGTGACTGAATGTGGTCAGTGACAAGCATAGGAAAAGACTTCCTATAGCTTTCACACCATCTCCCAGCTTTAGGTGGAGTTTAAAAAAATGTATGTGAGGGAGAGAGCAGATATGAAAGAAATGTGCAAAAGTTCAAGTGACGTTTAAAGAAAATCAGTGGGGTAAAAGAAAAATGTGTCCCATTGCGAAACACAACGTACACCGTCAGTAGCAGACGTCAAGCACAAACTAAGACAGTATCAAGTTTTTATATTTAGACACTAGTTAGCGTCTAAATATGATGAACATGGAAACCAACAATCGCTGAACTCTCCACTCAAACCACTGATTTATGAAATCATGATTTCCTAGACAGGATGACACACAAAAGAAGCAATATAAAGTAAAATCAAAGCATCCCAAATACAGGAGAGATTTTGCATGTACTATGAATACCAGATGTCCACTTTATCAACATCACAGCTGGAAATAAATCTGTACTAAGAACATAAAGCAAGGACTCAAGCCATCCACAACTAACAAAACTTAGTATTTTGCAGAAAAATATGTTCATGACAGTAAATATAATAAGTAATACATCAATTCTTTCAAGTGGTGTTAGATTTTCTCAGTTTCCCGAAACATTTCCTCCTTTGTCTGAGGTGAATCTGGATGCTAGCACAAAACCATGTTTCTTTCCCCAGGGAGTCTGACACGGCTGTGTGTGAGTGACCTCCCCAGAGCTGATACACCACGGACACAAGTGGGATGGATGCTCCCCCTTTGAGGCCAGGGAGCAGCACTCGGCTCCTCCTCCGGGCCCTTGAGTGATTCTCCCAGTTTGCCTGGGTTTTATGGCCCTAGAGAAAGGATCGAGAGGAGGTCAGTCTGAGGAACAGGGATGATTCAGGGAATGACGCATCAAGAAACTCAGACTGCAGGTCAAGAAATCCCAAAGAGAAAAAGGCATATTCTCATTCTGGCTGAAGTCAAACAAAAGGAAGCTCATCAATAAAAGCAGATATTTGTGTCAGCACTCTGACTTTGAGCAGGCAGTATGTCTAGTTCTGGCCACAAATCAGTCTCTTGCACAAACAAGCTACAGTACAAACCCAAGGTAACTGCATCAATACAAAACCCTATGACACATTTCAGAGAGGTCATATCATCTTTGCCATATATTCCTTCAGTTCCAAATTCTTGGAATGAATGATTGGGTAACAGATGTAAAAACTAAAGGTCCAAAGAAAGTGTTTTAAGGTCTGCTGGCTTCTCCATTGAGACAGGAAGGAAGTTATAAGAATATTTAAGCCCACTGACACAGCATTAGTGTTTTATCAGAATATTAATGTTGGCAGACATTTTCAGTGGACCCAAAATCACAACATTTTCTTTTAAACAAAGCTTTTACCATTTGACTGTAGAGAAAAACTCACCTTAGGCTAAAAGCACATAAAAATTCATAAGAGAAGTGAGAAACCAGCTCACAGTTCTGAAAGGCTTTTTTCTTTTTGGAAACAATTCATAAGCAAAAGCTGCGTTTGGCAACACGGCAAGGAGGGTGCAATAGCCTCATCGTTACTACCATGTTATAAAAAAAGGCTTGGCTTTTTTAGAAAGAGAAAGAGCAGGTGAATAAAACTCACTGTTGCCTATCTTCCCTATGCTGCTAGCTATATAGCAACATAAAAAATAATTAAAAATTAATGAATAGTTTATGGGAATACAAGCAATCATCCCAAGCAGGTTAGAACTAGAGAAAACTACATCTTGAGATCGTTCTGACTCAGGTTTTACTTCCAATCAAAATACATGCAATATGGTTTGTGTGCTACAAATGGTCAGTCCAAATTATCAAATTATCCAGATTTTAAAGATTTTTTTAAAGGCTACCATGGCAAAGAAAACCACGTGCCTAGTTACACAAACAAATTATCAGCAGATCAATTAAAACATGAGGATTAATAGCATGTAAAATTTCCCATAGTAACTGCCAATGTACAAACTCACAGCCTCCTGTAAAGGAAAGCAGAATAATTTGTCTCGCATTTACCTCATGTTGGATAGCAGTATACACAGACAATAAGCAAGGCATTTTAACTTGCTCCCTGACAACATTTTGTGCAGCCACCCTCTTAGGTTACTGTCTAAAAACTAGTGTGGCCATAATCACCGTGTTGTAAGAATACACGTTTACGTTAGAAGATATTAGCGCAGCCTGACTGTGTGCACTGCTGGGGGAGGTGAGGAAACTCTGCTATCATAAGCAGCTCTGCTCTCTAATCATAAATTCCTCATGGCTGTCACAGGAGCCTACACACATCTGAAGTTTGCCTGGACATTACTCTTTAAACACAGCAGTCCTTCACTTGACAAGAGGGGCTCGGGAAGCGCTGGTTGGATGGCACTGATCCGAGAAAGGAGCAGCGCTCAGCCTCCTCTGCTGAATGAGACACCAACAAAGACCATCCACAATCACCTGGCTGTTCCCTAGCAGAACAGGTGGCTGGTGCATATAAAAACCAGTTTTTCAGGTCTGAACTCAAATGGTGTGGTAACCATGCAACAGACCACCCAAGGGTCTGCGACTGGCCAGGGGGTCACACAGCAGCAGAGGGAACCAGAATCAAAGTCTGCTCGGATCCTTCTCGCTGAGGAGAGAAAAGCCTGCGCTGGGGGTGTCATGTACAGGAACAAGGACATGGGAGCCCTGGGGAGAATTGACCAAATCCTAAAGAACGCTTCAAAGAAGGCAGATTCAGGGAGAAGCATGCTGTTAATTTGTTTTGCGCTCATCAGTAATTGCTAGCATTGCCTGGAAAATGGCTTTAAAAACTCCCCCCACTACTAGCTATATGTCTTTGTGCCTGTCAGCTACCTTGTGACTCCAAGAGTTAAGTGTTCCTAGCACGTGGGACTCCAGAGGAGTTTGTTTACTTCAAAAAGACAGAGTCAGAACTGATTTTAATGTCCAGGGCATTTGTTCCCAAGGTCCAGGCTCAGTGTGCGGGTGCAGAGAGGCTGCACCCAGAACCCTGAGATGCTTAAAGCACTTGCATACAGAGTGGACACAAATACGGTTGGCAGGTGTCTTGCGAAGAAGGCAGGAATCAGGGTGATATCATCACTAACCTGATGGTATCTCTCTTAAAAAGAGAACTTATTAAAATTCAGCCACGAGGCTGGAAAGAGCAATGGAGTTGTTCCCCACTTAGAGTTTGCACTCTTGCCCTGCCCACTGCCAGGCCACTGCTCTTACAGCAGAATTCAGGTCACAGCAATTAAAAAGCATTTCTGGACAACTTAATTTCCAGTGTGTTAGGCAGCTGCCTTCAGAAGTGCTTTTAGAATACAGCAGGCTTCCAGAAGACATACACTGCATTCCCCCTTCTGGTACCTCCAGAGTCCCCCCTCCTCAATGGCACTATCCCAAGCCTGACCCTGGATCGGGACAAGTTCTTCCCAGCTCCACTATAGTATCATTATGCAATAATAATACAATAGAATCAGGTCTCCTCTCCCTGCAACCTATCCCATTTCTGTGAGGGCAGTGCACAGTTAAAGAAATCCTTCCTCCTCCCTCCGATCTCACTTTTTTCTCCTCTTGAAAACCCTTCCATTTCTAATATTTTTATAGCAAGTAAAAACTGCAACAACTGATTCATGGCTTTCTGATTCCCAGACGTCCCATGCTTTCTACAGCCAACACTCCCCCTACTTGCCAGCAAGTAGTAAGTTTGGTTGTTTGGGTTTTTTTGGCAAGTACTTCTAAAAAATTGTCTGTTTGTAAATGCACAAGCCCAAAGAATGATGCCTGTGTTACTGATACACAGAATGGGATGAAGCTGCCATTCAGAAAGACAAAAAGAAACAAGCACAGTATTTTAGATTCTGTGGCCTTCAGAACCGACACTTTAGTTGGTTTTCTTTCTTTATACTAATAGATGTGCATCTATCTTTACATATATATGTTTTTATGGGCAACAGAGAACTCCAAGAAAAGCCTAACCATTACTAAACAATACCATCTAAAACAAGTACAGGAGAATGTATTTCCAAATACAGCTTCCTGCATAAAAGAAGGACAGAAATTAATTCAACACGTAAAACAAGTGTTTAATGCTGCTCTGATAAACCAGTTTAGCTATGACTACATCCAAATTCCCTGTGTGAACATGCTTGATAAATGGTTATGGAATACAGAGTCAATACAAGGAAAGAGAAACTCTTATTTCTTGCCTAAATTTGCCCAGAACCCCGAAAAGCAAAACTTTCCCCTTTATTCTCCCAATATAAGATTCATTAATTGCAATTTAATCTCCTTTATCTGACAAGATCATTAAATAATTGGTCTGCACCTGACCAGAAGCAATTAACGCCCACATGCAGTTCTGCTCAGACTGACAACTTGTGTCACTGAATCATGTTCTACAACTCCACAGCTGAGCTCTGAACATGCCAGCAATCAACACATCAGCTCGCTGGGGGAAATAAAACAGCCTGTGTGGAATTTTGCCTCTTGTGCCACTGTAAAAACTGCCTTAAACTGTTTTTACACAGTAACTACACTGTTTTTCCTATTTCTTTGAGAGTTAAATACAGTGTTCATACTGTTATCAAATCAAATTCTCACTTTTTCAGAGCAACCCCTAGCTTTGATTAACTTCCAATGAGAATTTTGTGTTATTATCTTCTGTGCAATAATACTGCACCATCTTAAGCCATAAAATACCTCAAAGTATTTTCTGCCTTATTTTAAAAGTGCAGCATCCTGAGGGAAAAGGGAGTGGGGGGAGTTTGTAATTTTTACAATTAGCAATCTAAAAATAAAAAGTAAAAACTACTAAATTCAAAACAGGATACTCTTCAGGAACTTGCAAAAAAATATAGGTGACTTTTTAAAAGTACTAGAGTGAAATATTTTAACATTCATTTCCTGCTGTACAAGTAAAACAGAGGAACAGAGCTCACTCTTAAGAAACACTGAAATTGGGATAACAATTCAACTGGCAATACCTCCAACCAAAACACAGTCCAGGTCACTTTTCCAGTGTGTTTCCAGAAGCACAACTTACTACTTGGATAACTAGGAACCCAATTTTACAGTACAGCCACCACTGACAAGGAGGGAACTGTTCCTACCTGTCTCCCTAGAAGTTCAACAATACATTCTGGCCACTTCCTCTAGTCTGGTTGTTCTGTTCCTACAGAGGAAAAAAAAAAATCATACTTAAAAAATGCTTATCCTATGAAAAAAAATTGCGTTTTGTCCATTCAGCTGCATGAATCATCTCTGCAGCAGGTCAGATGAGCACCAGTACTGACTTTGGGGTGGGGTGGAAGCACAGGGGCAGGAAGCGAGCAGAGCTGCTGGCCTTTAGTGACAGCTGCTCCTCCTGTCTTCATAATCAAAGTCATATATTTCTAGAAAAAAACCAACACTTTTTTACCCAAACATTATTGGTTAATAGTCATTGTTATATAACAAGTGAGCAGAAAGGGATTTAAAAGTCCCAGGACTTTCCCAAAAGTAGCTGTGTCCTCCTGTACACACACAACACCTTGCTGGAAAAAATAAAAATTCATTAAATTCATGAACAAGGTGGATACTTCATAAAAGAGCAAAATTGGGCCCAGTCTTCTCAAAAGAATACAAAGTGGCTGGTAGTTATGTCAAATCTAGAGGAAGATAAAAGATTTTAAAGTATTTTAACCTCAAAATTGAGTTCCTGATTACAGTGTATTAGTAAACCCTACATACAGTTATTACATTTTTTGTTATTTCTACTAGTTTATACAAATAAACACGTACCTCACCAATATATAAATGTTTCTTTCCTTGGCATTGAAATGACTGCCATCTTCATGGCTGAAATTGCTGGCAAGGGAGGAGCAGAAGGTCAGGCACAGAGTGTCAGGAAGTAAGAAAAGTCTGATAGCGGTACCCCAACTTCCTTTCAAATGAGAAAACTGAAACCAAAATTCTGTTATGCTATTGCGACTTATTTTTCTGATTTATTCCCACATGTGCTGTTAGCAACAACAGGGAAAAAGACACAGACACACAGAAAATCTCCATACAAAGTTCATCCTCTCTCAGCTTGTCCCAATCTGGGTTTTTCCCCACAGCCTGACTAAGTCTGAGCTTGTTTGAGCAAGCAGGTCCTGCCTGAAATACCGCAACAGATGGGCTCAGGCTGACACGAGCCAGATGCTAAGAATATCTGGCATTTAAATGATCAGGGCTTTATCACCCATTTCCATTAATTTCAGCTGAGTTTGAATAAACCTCAGTGAGCTCAGTCTGTCCAAACACACCTTTGTGAGCTCCTTCCCAGCTGCGCTCCTGACCCAGCCCTTCCGTGTGCTCTGTCATCCTACTGGAACGCTTCTTCCCTTACCATTTTGGTTACTTGGATGGAAAACAGTATTCAAGTGAGAATTAGTCACTGCTAGGTGGTTTGATCATCAACTTGTTCTTTCAAAGAACCCCCAGTATGAATGTATATTTTTATACAAATAAAGCAGAAAATGTCCCAGACTGGACATGAAGTAAATGTAAATAAATAATGACTAAAATCCAGGCTATATTACAAATGAAGATCATCTTACTAAAATATTTTATTCAACTCATTGAAATACTAACTCATTACTATTAGTCATAAGAAAAATTCATGGAGTGAAAAGTAAAAAACAAAATCCAGAATTATACAGTCACAGGTAAACTATTTCTACATTTGTCTACCTATAAAACACTATGTTGTCTCCCTCCTTGAAATAAAGCATGCAGCCTCAAGACCTTTATCAAAGCCCTTTAAAGCATTTTTGTATGCATTCTATTATGAGACTGTGCTTGTGTCTTTATAGCAAGCCATTTACAAGGCAGCATTATTTAAGAAAAAAAATAGAATTTATTGCTAGTCTTGATGAACATCTCAGAAAAATACATTCTGTGTATGAATGTACTGTGGGCTGAATGTACTGTGAGCTGAATGGCAACTTGCATGTCAGGCAGGACTTGTCTCTGCATCCCACAGGTGGGACAAAGCCCTGTCACTTCTCTTAAGCGATGCAGGACACTGGAGAATGAGCCTGAAAATTCCCTCCTTCACTGATGTGTGCCAGCAGGCCCCAGCAGCAGCCGGAGCAAACACACAGACCCTGCAGGGAACGCAGCACACGAGGAGCACAGGGGCACTTGAGGGAGAAGCTGCCATGAAGAGCCAGAAATTGACTTCTTCTTTTTCTGCTGAAAGAAACTTGTCACCCTTCTCTGACTTATGCCAGTTGCAGCCTTGGTAATCTTTGTTATTTCTAACTAGAATGCATTATTTATTCACTTTAGTTTTGTGCCCAGAGACAGAAGTTAAACACACCCTGTTGATTCCTTCTCTGTAATTACAGACCAGAAGCTACTTCTAATGCTGAAAAGAGGATTACAGAACAGCTGTTAAGAGTGGAACATTTTGGCCATCAGTTGTGAAGGAAGCTCTTAGGAAAAGCGCTGTACACAGCCCTGCTGTCACAGCAGAGTCAGCTGTGACTGTTTCTTCTTTAAAGCACCTGAACACACCTGAAGCCTCTGAACTGCAGGGCCTGTGCTGTAAAAATCAAACCAGCAGCTTGGCTGCTACAGAGGAGGAGGTTTGTTTATTTCTTATAAAAGTGCTACTGAAAAGACACTACACAAAACAAAGCTGTTTGAAGGGCACATTTTGGCACATGTCATAATTCCAAGGTACTGAGGTAAAGCAACGCTTTGGTTAGAAAAGGAACAACAGCCCCAGGTTCTACTTAAATTCTGCTGTTTGAGTAACCTAGACAAAATCATTTCACCTTTTACAAAACCATTTCACTTTTTACGCCTTAATTTTACTAACTCTGAGAGGTAACATCCAGCAGTAGCAACCTACACATGGCATGGGGGAAATATCATTACAGCGTATTTATGCTATTGTATGTTATTGTTAAGCAAAGAAAAACACTTCCAAAGGAAAGATCCAATGTATGGCTTGTCCCCCTGCCTGCATATATGGACTGCCCTGCTGCTCAGTACACAAGACAGAGCCTGGATCCTGTTTGAGGATCTCAGGAAGACGGGATGGTGTTAGAGGTGAAAAACAAACAACAACAACAGTTATTTAAAGTTATTTCCAACTTCTGGAAATATTAATTAATTATTAATTATTATTAATAATATTATTTAAAGTTATTTCCAACTTCTCTCTCTGGAGAGAACATTTATAATGACTTTTATTATGAGATAAAGAGTGTTGTAAAACACCTATTTTTTTAAGACAGCATTTTTTTCCACGTGAAAGTTGTGGTTTAGTAAGTAAGAGTAGGAGAAAATCTAAGATCGATGTCTTTACTGTTCTCAAAATGTAAAATATAAAATCTGTTTTTTCAGCAGACACAAGACAGACTCTTCATAAAGGCTGCTGTAAAGACCTGAAGAAGAAGTTGCACTTCCTTACTGTAATACAAGATGATCTAACTGCACAGTGCTCACAAACTATTTCACACTGTAACATCCTGTCAGTTTAGCAAATAATAATCTTGAAACTTCGCAGACACTGGTTTAACAGATTATCTCCCTCTCTATGCGGTATTCAGACTTTGAAAGAATTGGTTAGCTCTCCAAACGGCGCTTAAAGAGGCTGTACTTCACAATTTGAACACTGATGGGTTTTTTTAGAGAAGAAAAGAGCCATCTTTGACTCAAGCAGGTGCCGGCTTTCATCTGAAAAGCCTCGTTGGATTAAGGAAGGTCTGTAACTCTTTCACAGTGCCTCCAAGTCTTTGGAGTTGTTCTGTGAGCTCGGCTGTTTCTCAGAGAGAGTGAAGTGACAGCACTGCCCTGACCCACAGCACAGCCCAGTCCTGCTCCTGCACACCTCAGCGCCAGGCTGCCTTCCCAGGATAATAAAACACGCCTCAATTTACACAAAAGTGCATTTCTAGATAGAGAAATCCCAAATGACGCTTGCCATACAGAAGCTCTGCAGATGCTTAGTGCAGTTTGACTATTACATTGTATTAATCTGAAACAAATCCAGGTGGTCTGGATCCTTTCTCAGAAAGATAAAATGTAGCTCCAACACAAACTGTAGGACTGAGGGAGCAATCACTGGATGAAATATTTCACCCTGTTTTACAGCCTTCATAATAAATTAAAATCATAACAAATAATTTTGATAAATTCTGTAACATTAAACCCAAGTCAAAGGCGTAACACCAAAATTTCAATTTAGAGATTTTATTGTAATTCAATGAGGAATACTGTCTTTTTTTTTTCAATCTAAGAGTAAGTCGCAATTACACAAACACCCACCTTAACAGAAAACGGTGATCATCATCTCTAAGCTTACACCTTCAACTAATTAGCTCTCAACCAGCACCTGCTCTTTCACTTTGCACAAGCCATGAGAACATAAATACCCACATACATTAGGGAATGAAGTCTCTCCCTTGTTTACTCCTAATGGTGTTGACATTAGCTTCATTAAGAAAAATTTAAGAAGTTTAATGGCTGCTTTACAAGAACCCCCAATGACCCTAATTGCTGTTACTAATGGCTTCTGGAAGCAAAAATAACATGCTATAATGGCCATTAGAAATCCGTATTGGCTTACTGTTTTCAGAGAGGTATTCCACATACCACTCCATTTCTGCTCCACATTTCCGGACAGGGAAAACTGTCAAGGTGTGGTGACTTTGGCAAATACTGGCTTTAATGTCACCCACTGCAATGAAGACTTTTTTCAGAAGTACTTAACTCACTTAAGTAGACACAAACATACCATGAGTGCACTGTACCACAGGTTGTACCATACACCTCAACACGTTCTTTTGCCACCTATAGGGGATGGCAAAAAAGCATCCCGATCAAGACTTCAACATTTGAAAGCTCAGGATACCTAAACAAACAAAGAAACCCCTCCAACACACACAACAACCACACCCCACTCTTTGTTTATTTATTCACTTCTGACCTAGACACAAACACTAAACCCTCCTGGAATTTTTCTCTTCCTCTTCTGGAATCCTGCTTGCATAAAAATAGTATTGGAAATTATTCTAACTAGTCTTCAAAATATATAATAGCTACAGAATTCAGAATTTCTTTATAGTACTTTTCCTTTTAGACATAAAGCAAACAAGTTCATATCTCTTTCTTCTTTTTTTTTTTTTTTTTTGGGGGGTGGTGAGTTCCTATTAGAAGTTCCCAGGTCCCTCTTTTCTATTAACAAAAAAACCCCACCCCAATAAACAAACAAAAACCCAACCCCTCAAACTCCTCCATCATGAATCTTAGCAGAAAGCAGTAAGGTCGCTAATGCCAATACATTTACATCCTATTTAATGAAGAAGTTGTCATATTGCAGTGCCCAGGTGCTTTATTTTCTATAATAAACCACAACCACTTCAGAATCAAACCCAAAGTTTTTAGGTACATTTGTGTGGATTTTCCCCGCCTCATATTTGCACAGCACTTAGTGTGGTCTTGGGCCACAACCAAGCGTGTCAGGCTCTCAGTAATACAAATAAAATATAACACATCTGACAGGAAAAAAACAGACTTTTATGCTGAACCCAATTCAAGCATTACACTGCATATTTACTCTGTGTGTCCAAAAAGGGTTTCAAAGTGTCTCTGCCCAGTTCTCAGCACTTGTGCTGACCACATCCTTACTGCTTATGACAGAAATCTCAGGCTTTACAGACCTGAGTATGGTCCTGGGTCGCTGGTGATGATATGCCCCGTCCTAGGATATCCTTCATCTGCCACTGGCAAACACAAGATCCCACCAGTAGTGATCCAGTGCTGTACTATATGTTTTAAAGTGTTTTAACCCCTTGATTAACACTTGTTATAACACTGCCAAAACACATCCTGTCGAGATTAGAAGCAACTTACCTACCTAGCAATAGAAAAGACACAAGCCAAACTTCTGCTGACGTTTCAAGCTCACCCCGGTATTTAAGTACCTCTTCCAGCAATTTAAAGCCCTACTGTGCTAAAAAAGTGCAATCCAAAAAGGATCTGAAATACCCTCTACTGGAAAAGCAGCAGCTTTTGGCTTTTGAGCGCAAAAGACAGCCCCAAACTTTCCTGTTCACACGCTAATCTCAGGCCTCGCAGCTTCACCAAATCCGCCTTTTTTGAGCAAAATAAACTCGGAGAGAAGTTTTACGGGCCTCGACAATTGTTCGCTGTCCCCAAGTGTATCAAATGGTGTCGTCCGAGGTAGTAAATAACCATCATACGGGAAACCTATGGAGCCTTCGAGTCTTTCAATTCCGAGCTCGGCGTAGCGCGACCCCCTCGCCCTCCCGGGGCATCTCCGCTCCCGGGGCGGTGTCTCACCTGCGGCCGGCGGAAGAGCAGCGGGTCGGAGTCGGGGCTGGGACCGGGCACTGCTTCTTCTGGGTCTTCTTCTGCTTCTTCTGCTTCTTCTGCTGCTTCTTCTTCTGCTGCTGCTGCTGCTGCCGCTCCTGCTGCCGCTGCCCGCGGTGTCTCGGGGCCGGCGGAGCCTCCCCGGCGGGGCGGGGGCGGGACCGCGGCGGCATCGCTCCTCCTGCCCCTGCCGCTCCTCCTGCGCGGGGAGCGCTCGGCAGCCCCGGGCCGTGCCCGAGGGGCTCCTGCCCACCGTGAGGGCTCCCCCCTCAGCCCTGCCCCGCTCAGGTCCGCAGCGCCCCGTACCGCACAGCTCGGGGGGTCTGTGAGTCCCCCTGAAGGGTTGATGCTCTACAGGGGGAGAAACAAATTTCTGCCCAGAACTCTGAAAACGACAAAAGTTTGCAGCTAGCTTTTATACGTCTGGCCACTGCTGTGGTGGTTCTGGCAGGAGTCCCAACCTTGTCACAGCCAGGCTGCACCTGAGGGACCTGACCCTCACTGCACCTGAGGGACCTGACCCTCACTGCACCTGAGGGACCTGACCCTCACTGCACCTGAGGGACCTGACCCTCACTGCACTTCGGGGACCTGACCCTCGCTGCAGCCCTCCCACAGCACCAGGTTCCCATTGCTCCATTGACCTGAGGCCCCCACACTGTTCTGGAGGAGTTTCACTGGCCTGGCAATGTTTCCTCAGTGCATCAATCCTTGAACATATGGCCACTAATTCAGACCGAGCCTGGCTCTCCCACACGTCAAGCCCAATGCAAAGCTCACTGGAGGCAACAGAAAGAAATGCTGATTTCCATGGATTTTTGGATTAAGTTTATCTGGTGAGCTGTTAGTCACTGGCAACCGCACACAGCCCACGGCAGGCAGGTGTGTGCCCGGTTACCTGCAGCTACAACCACGTGTTAGTCATCCATGGACGTACCATTACTGCAATAATACCTGAGTAACTAAATACAATTCGTATTTGTGTCCTGCCAGCCAGCTGGTGCTTCCCATTCTCGGTAGGCTCGAGGGATGTGCCTGAATTGACTCTCAGAGGGAGCAGCAACTCAGCGCACACACCAAAAGCACAACAGCTTTATGTGTCTCTCTAAATTCCTGCTCCAGTATTGCTGGGAAAATAGGAAAGGCTGTGTTGTCTGAGACTGCCCAGCCATTAGGATGATTTCAGGCTGTTCAGGCTGGGAATTTTGGAAAGGAATTTAAATCCAGTTTCAGCAATGTGAGACAAATAGATAAGGGATACAGCTGGAGCAGGGGTTATGTACCTGAGGCACCGGACTGTGCAGCAAGTGAGCTGGACTCTGCTCCTCTGAACCCTGCCCTGCAACACTTTCATGTGCAGTCCTGAGCAAGGTACCTAACCATACCTTGGTCTTCCCATTCCTGTAGAGGACATAGTGTCCAAAAGCACTAGGAAATTGTAGGAGCATTTGGATGGAAGCAGTGCATATGCTATTCAAACCATTTCTTGGGGGAGAGGAGAAAAAGGATCTTCCAGTAAAATGATTGTTAAAAAGAATTGTCTTCATTGGAAGCTGGATTAGATAACAAGATTTTAAAACTGCAGGAAATGGAAAAGACATTGTTTTGCTGAGATCATAAATGGAGTAGTTTCAGAACAGATGGACTCAATTTATCACTTCATCAAAATATTGTGGACCTTCTGAGTACACAGATTGCCTAACATAATTTCTGTATACCCACAAAAAAAATTTGCTATCCCAGAGTAAGGTCTAAGATTCCTGCATGATTCAACATGACTGACACTGTAGGGGTTTTTTAATGGCGGCAGCTCCAAAGCATTCCAAGTGCTTTATGTACACTGTTGTGCAGATTGCTCTTAAACTATCAGCAATTGCTGTAACACATTTTTAGCGAAAAGGATGTAAAAGAAAAAAAAAAAAGGAAATTAATATCCAGTTCACTACCTCCTGCACATGTTACATACAGACTTCCCCAGTTCTTTTTTGTGCTGCTAATGTTTCTCTCCGAGCTGACAGCCAGGGCTGGTTTTCACCAGCAGATGCTACCACCCCTTACTGGAGAGCACCTGGCACTGCTGGGAGCCTGCTCAGCACCACTGCCCAAGCACAAGGTTCTGTCCTGGGTAGGCAAAAGTGGCAGCATCTCACCTGTGATTTTAGTGGCTTATCTTTCTGCCCCTGTAAATTGATCTAAAATAAATTTCCTATGCATGTGTGACAGCTGCAAATGTTGGCTACTGTGATAATGTAGCCCTTCATTGGAGGTCCATCCGAAATGTTGTCCAAATTTGAATACAGCAATCCCTAGGGTTGTATTTGCTTCTGTCAAAGTGGTCTTCACAGACAAGCAACCATTATTATTTTCAAGCTCTTGCTTAGAAAAATATACAACTGTAAAATACATGTTGAATGTATAAAGTCAGAGTATTAAACACATAAATCTAATCTTTCTCAAGACTGAACTGGATAACTATAATATATCATAAATCATTTTGGAGATTTAGATAAAATAAAATGCAACACATTAGCTGATATAATAAAATACAAATTTTAATTTTCTGTTTAAATTATTGGTAGATAGGAAGTTTAAAACAAATGTAGTTGCAATTACAGAAGTCTGTTTTGTACAATTCAGATGTGTGCTTCAATGTAAATTGCCATAGTACCTAGGGCCATGAATCATTATGAAATAGAAAAAGATCACTATTTTTAAAAGAAGCAGAAATAGAAAAACATAGTAAACTTCAAACATGATTCTCACGTGAGGCATTTACATTTTTCCCTTAGTAAGTCACTGTGAGTTGAATCTGCCTTCAGTTTGTGCATGCTTGTACTATTCATGATAGTAGAGGGTATGACAGCATTTTGTCCCAGGAAATTGCTTCTTAATAATTTTATTTGCAAAATATTTCAACATTCAGATTTTCAGTGGCTCCTGAAAATGAGTCAGCTAGGACTCAGAGGATGGTTGCTGGCCAAATAAAAATGTGACAAAAGCAAACCAGAAATATAACCTCAGAAAATATTCTTTTAAACCTTTAGGAAAAATTTGAAAAATTAACATAGAGCAGACTGTTTTGTGGGATAGACATTATATAAAGAAGCACAATATGTTAAGTTATACTTGTAAAATTAGCCAGTAGGCTTTTAATACATTCACTCCTTTTAAATATTCCTTTGACATCCTGCAACCCCTGAGCATGTACGGTAACATGCTTTACCATGCTGACTTTTTGTAGTTCCACAAATACCCAGAAAGAGTGGCCAAGAAAACTTTAGTTTCTGCTTTTCTTCACTAGTTTCACGATTCTGATGCAGAAAGCCAGAAATAAATTGATGTTTTTAATGAACTCTACAGTGGGAAGTATTTATTAGAATATTGTTTGTTTGTTTTCGATGAGATTTAGCATCTGTTTACCAGCGTGCATCTGCACACACTCCACTCTCTTTGGCCACTGATCAATTTAGAGAATGAGACAAACAAATTGAATAAATTATTTGTTATTTCCTGTAAAGATAGCTAATAATAGAACAATCCAAACGTGCTAGGCACGACATGCTTAGGAAGGATGTAGTAAAAACATTATTTTGAGCTGCTACATTGCTGTCACCCTCATTTACAGGGCAATATTAGAATCAATTGCGGAAAACCGTAAGGTTTATGCTATCTCCCTGCATCAGCCTGGCTAAAGAGAAAGCAGAGTCTCACGGCTGCTACGTGGTTTGCATTTTTGGCTCTTGGATCAACTGAACAAACCTTGGGGAATGATTTGCTGCTTTCAGTAAACAGAGGAAGAGATGTCATACATGTTTTTTTGGGAACATGAAAAGCTATTCAGGTCTCTTGTCCTATTTGTTGTTTGTTTTAAAGTTGTCAAAGACTCTTAGCTGACTTGGAATGACAACCATGTTTTCTAGCATTCCAGAGTTCATTAAGTCAGCACAGACCGGACAACAGAAATTTCTCTAAAGAAAATATCAAGCTCACAGCACTGGGAAATGATAATTAAGGAAGGCAGTGCAAAAAAGTGTGTGACTGAGGAGCTTATACACTGGTTCTTAACGGAACTGAAGGATTTAGGAATACAAATCTCACCAGCTGAAGCTCCAGAACCTGGACTAGGAGGTTTTCTTTGACCTCTTGGGTTAACAACCAAAAAAACACCTCCTTTTGCTCTCCTGTTCAGGTTTGAGATTCCACCTCCAGAACAAGAAAATGCATTATTTCCAGAAAAATCAGTGCCTGGTTAATTGCCTAAACATTTTCAACACTATTTACAGAAGAGATTGGTACAGAACCGAGGGCTATAGATCAGACTGGGCTTTAAATCATTCGGAATACTCAAGATGACTGGCACTAAAATGGAACAATATCTTCTGGAAATGCAAATACACAAAACAAGGACAGAATATCTGGTCTGTGGTTTCCTAGAAAACTGTTTCCCAGGCCAATTCCAACGCCGGTGTTCCTGCAGCTCGAGGCCCTTTAGATCTCTCAACACTAACCCTAGGCGTAACCCTAACCCTAACCCTAGACAATTACCCCAACACACTACCGGGCTTTTCCCTGTCAGAAAGATGGAAGAGAAGCAATGTTGGGGCGCTACTGTGATGGCCTCGGCAGGCCCTTTCCAGCACCTGTATTCCCGGAGCTGAAGGCCCTTAGGTCTCCCTACCCTCACTAGGTTATCTACTGTTAAATAGTCTTTATTGTGGAGTCACTCATTTTATTAATTGGTTAGTTGCACAGTAAAGGAAAATAAATGAAACGAAGACCATTTCCCTCTTAGGAGCCCTAACACTGCAGGTGGAGTTTGTCAGAAAATGGAAGATGTTATTGATTGAAAGAGCACAGAAAATATCAGATTGTTTTACGTTCCCAGTAAATGATGAATCTGTTCAGATAACTGTTTTCAATTTGCACTTTCAGTATCTCTGCATTAGTAACCAGGAGGGTATACTGGAAGGAAAAGAATACTTTGGAAAGATCAGTAAGGAACAAATGGACCATGTATATTATTAGGAAAAATGCTCTTGCATAAATTAGAATGCATTTCTAGAACGCAAAGTTCTAAAATGATCCACTATGAAACATGGATTTACTGAAAAAAAAACCCAAAAACCAACCAAAACCTCAAAAACAACAAACCAAAAATCACACAACCCTCTTACAAATCAATTTTAAAAGTGTGTGGACAAACTTCATCTGATTAAATCAACGTAGCCCTATTTTAGTGAAACCAATGAAGTAAAAATTATTTCTATTACCTGAGGCTGTAGCCTCTTATATTACCTCACCGAACTTAAGGAAGTAGCTTTTTTTAAAAATCAGGCTGTACATGTAATGCAAAGTTACCTTAAAGACCAGTGCTCTTTGTAACTGCAAAATTTGGATTCCTTCTCTTGCACATTAATGCTTCCGTGTCCAGATTCCCAGCATTTCTATTTGCCTGTACTCTCCAAGAAGTTTGTTCTGTTTGTGCTAGACCATCATGTGACTCCGTTCTGAAGAGTTCAGAAGTGCTACCTGGTTCCAAAGCACTTACTGTAGGAGAGCAGGTCCAGGGCAGTGTGGTCTCTGCTGAGCCAAAGCTGTCCCTGTGCCAGGGCAGCCTCTTTCTTGGAGCCAGTATTGCTCTTACCCCCTTGGCTTTTCACCCTACCAACATTGTGCCAATTTTTTTTTTTTTTTGGCAACAAAATTCAGTTTCCTCAGCTCTATCCTTAGATTAGGGGGATTCTGTGGGTAGTTACCACTACCTGAGGTGCTACTGTCTGCAAAAAGCAACACTATAAAGCAGGAGCCTTCCAACTACTTTTTATAGCTGGAGTTCGTGGCTTAGACTGCACAGAAGAGATTCAGTAGGTGGCACACACTGCAGGTCAGGCATACTTGAAGTTTTCAGCCATTATGCTTTATGACATTATCTTGATGGATAAAAGTTGATATCATAACATTGGTTTAGTAAGACACTTTGGGATGAAAGAAACCTTATAGAAATAAATACATTATTTTATAAGTTATTCCTCCCATGCACTGTGAAGAATTTTGAAAAAGAAAAGCAAACATACATTGAAGGAAGAATGAAAGATTTCTACCTGCTGTTGGGTTAGCCATTGATTTTTCTGACTGAGAATGTCTTTTCATAGTTACTGATTACCAGGCAACCACAAAGGAGCTTGATTCAAGATCCACTATAGTGAAGAGGAAAAAACTCCAAACCAGCCTTAATCAGTGTCCTACTTATTGTAAGAATTAACAACAATCCTGTTTGGAAATAGGTCACAGGAGGAGGGAAATGCAAACAGCAACCATTAATGCACATTTCACGTAAACTATATCATTTTATTTTTGTAAGAAAAATATTTCTTCACACTCCTGCTGCAATACTCTGTTGTGTACAGACCAGCAAAACGGATTTGTTTGGGGAGTTAGGTTTTGTTTTTTTTAAGATGGGCGCTCTAAGTTCAGAACAGATATTTTGTGTTACATTGCCAGGCAGGAAAACGAGCAGTTTGAACCAGCATTATTTTCAGATTTCGCTGTCACCAAATCCAGCACAACAAATGAACTTTAGACCTGGGAAAATGCAGCCGAGCACACAGATTAGTTTCACTAATAGCTATTCAGAAGCATTTGATTGCTTAATGATCTTTAAGCTCAAGAGTCATACAGAAGCAAAAGTTGTTTTATATACCCACACAAGAGCATTTTATTTATTTTAAACAAGAAAGGCACTCACCAAATCTGCACTCATGGTTCCTCAGACTTCTCTACTACCCCACAAATGCATTCTTTACAAGCCAGCTCTTGCATACAGTCAAGTGGTTTTTTTCTGGCAGAGTTTTTTCTGGCAGAGTTTTTGAAGTTCTGCTTTCTATGGGAAAGCAGAACTTCATTATACAGACTTTAAAGAAATCAGCCTCACATCCCAACCTTAGATCATCGAATAATTTACACAGAAACTAGCTTAAAATATGGATATGTGAGGGCTAAGGGGACATATTCCTACTTCAACCTGCTCAATCAATGGGTTTTTTGGTCTATTTTTCTTTAAAGAGCTGCTGTAGCAGCAGGAAATACCCTTCCTACAGCACTAACAATCTGCATCCCCTTTGTGCTGCACTATAACCTGTTGGACAGGATTTGATAAATGTCACATTTAGCACCAAAAAACAAAGGGTGGGCTCAGAGCTGGAAAAGGATTAGAAAACTCAATGCAGCAAGTTTCAAATGTCAAGAGCTATTTAAAGCTGCTGCAGAGCAGAGAAACCTTTGAGAGATGCAGTGTTCAGGTCATTCCGTATCCCACAGGTAAAACCTAAGCACAGGGACACACCAGAAGCCCCACAGCATCTCACTCTCATGCATCTTGGAAGCAGAAAGATGGCATTCCCCCAAAGGGCTTTTATTCAGAAGATACCCAAGATTTTTTATCTTCCCATACTTACATGTGTACCTAAGTGATTTTCAGAATCCCATCAGCTTTTAACAATCAACTTAGAGCAAAATAAAATTCACGTTCCTTTTCTTACCCAGTTTTTCCATATCCTGCAGGAAGGAGCAAATGGGCACAGGCCATCTTTGAGCTGGCTATTGCCAAGAGAAAGGACCACTGAACAGCATGGCCATGGTGCCCAACAAAGGCACCACACTTCTCTAAGTTTTTGGAGTCCACAGACCAATAAAATGATCATGGTGGGCCAAGCACTAAATATACAAAGAATTAAAATCAAAGCTTTTAAAAAATAAAATGTGTAATTACTCAATAAGAGAGTATATTTACCTATTTTGAGACTGAAACAAAATTAAATTCAATTATTCCAGCTACTGTCAAAGTGCAAAAAGTGATTATTCTGCTGATTTCTAGGACTTGATTCTTCTGCTTAACAATGCAAAGTAATTGTCTAAGAATCAAGTTTAATATGCCTTAAAGCTTTTACTCTTTAGGAAATAAAGTTGGAGTCAAATATTCAGTTTTAAGGACTATCTTGAGTTTTAACATCCATCAGGATGTCAAATGGCTGGCTGCATTTATTTACAACAAATTTTTGAGGTAAGGCAATTTTCTATCCAGCTGCTCATGTTATATTTAGGATACACTCATCATAACTCCAGATATAAAATGGAAAAAGTCCATTTTGAAAGTACATTTAAGAAGTTGCCACGAGCCACTGGACTACTACCATTTTCTAAAGACTAAGTCCTAGGAAAACAAGTTTGGTTTTAGTATTTAAAAACCTGAGCTGCAAATTCTGAGGAAACAAAATCAAGTCATGTCTCACAAACAGGAAGATTTACTTACATTTCAATTTCTTTTCTGCCACAAGGGAGACAACTGACAATTAATAAATACATAGATTTTTAACAATAAGCACCATTTGATCTTTTTTTTTTTTTTCAATTAAAAGGCTCTCAGCAAATCAATTTAATGCCAAACAGGAAGATATATAAACATTTCCGCTTATTTATGTATTTCCAATGGTCTTTGCTGGACTAGCAGAGGGAAGACTACCAGAACTTCCAGTTTGTGCACATCTGCCAAGGACGGACGACATTGAGAACATACTTCAGAAACATCAGCCGTGCTTCAGGAGCTGCTGAACATGGATTTTAGCTGAAAGTAAACCCAATTAACTCTTGCACAGTTCTACACAGAGCTCCCTCGGCATGGCATCTTTGAGCAGCTGCTGCCCTGCAGCTGGAACACCACCCTGGAGCCAAGTTCGGAAGACAAATAAATGGATCCTTCCACAAGTTTCCTATGTATTTGAGGATGAAAATTAGACAAAAATCATATATTAAGAAACCTTAACACATTTATAGTCTTCCACTTATTCTCAGGCTTACAGACTCTGGTCCAGCTCTCCTGAAAGGCAAAACAGTAGGGCAGGGCCACCTGAACAAAATCAGCTTCCAAACTCCAGGCAGAGGGGCCCAGGACTCAGCCGGGGAAGGACCCTGACATTATGAAAAATGTTACTCGAATAATTCTTTCCACAGTGCTGTGAAGAGGAAGGCAGGGTGTCAAGAATGGTGATAAACTGCAGTAGTTAGATTAAACATTTATTTTTTCATATATTCACAAAATCTTCACAAAAGTATTGAAACTCAAAAAGGAATTAGACTTGAGTCAAATACAGAGATGAAATGTACAAGACAAATGAGCAGGCAAACTAAAAGGTCTTGAAAGTATTTTACTTCAGATTGAAAAACGAACAGTTCAACTGTTCCGTTTAAATAAAATTCTGCAAGATATACAGTATTTTATGAATACAATGCTGGTCATTTGAGGCAATGTAAAATACCTCAATTTTTCCTTCATGCTTTTTTTTTTCTTTTTTTTTTTTTTTTTTTTTTTTTTTTTTTGGAAAGTTATTTTTTACAAAAAA
>VZRL01000950.1:1628869-1661131 GCA_013397895.1 Origma solitaria | reverse complement strand
TTTTTTTTTTCTTTTAGAAAGATACTGTTTACCAAAAAGAAACTTGAGCAGTCCAGGAAAAGCTATTTTCCATTAAATTTATGAAAACCATAAATTGAGGCAAACCTAAGATTCCCAATGGAATCAAGATTATCTTCCCGCTACCACCACCTTAAAATTATCACATGCTTATTGGAACACTAATATCTGCACCCTAGGAGTACATTTGCTTTCAACAATGAGGGTGATTCTTTTAAAAACACTTCAGTGTGGTAAATGCGATACAGATCTTTGCAAGTGTTAAGTTTTGGAACAGTTTTGCTAATAGCAGCTAACAATACTGGATTAATATAATTTATAAATAATTGTTCCCTAAGCGGTGAACATAAGTCTACACATTCACAATAATCTAAAACAAAATAAATAGTGACTATGCATAATGTGGTACAACTTTTACTAGTTTCTATGAAGAAATGCTGAACATCTTGATAAAATTATTTGATCAAATTAAAATATGACTCTAAAAATTTTTTTTTAAATTGTCAAATTAACATCACTTAAGCTTAGTGTTGGAGTAAATGTTATGACTTTCTGTACTTTTGGAATATATATATTTTCCTTTTGGAAGTAAAACACTTGAACACATTGAAAATGTGTATTAATTTAAGTGATGACATCTGTTCTGGTCTCATTTTACTTTAAAAATCATTGCACTCATTAGTGCCCATAAAGATCAGGTTGGTCTGTAGTATTCTGTAAATGTATATAAAAAGAGTTTCTCAAAGCTAACAGTACTTTTTATAAAAGCATCATCTCAGAACTGCTGCATTTAATACAGCCACGTACGCCAAGTACAGACTTTCCTCTTTAAAGAAATATGTGAAAGTAAATGCCACTTAACTCTCTACCACTGAAGTGTCCCAACTCCTGTTCCAAACTATGCCTGTGAGTGCAATTATACATTTCATTCATATTCATGGCATCAAAGGTACTGCAACCTAGACTTGCAATGTGACTGAACCACACACATGTGGAGTTTCAACGAAATGAGAACTAGGTCAATGAAGAAATATTATGAGATATGAAAGGTTCGGGTCGTTAAGGCAATACCAAGTATATTTCATTATTTGAAATTGTTTTGTTTTTAATAATTAAGTGTAAATATAAAAATGCCTAAGAGGGGAGTGAGAAAAAAATACTTTAATTGTAAAATTTACTTAAAGCTTCAACAGTTATCATCTCCTACAGGAGTTAGCAAAAATATAAAAGACAAAAAAACCCAGACCTGGAAGGGGGAGGAAAGGCACAAACAAGGAGGCATGGGATTAAAGCAGCCCAGGAATGCAAATGTCTGTAACAAACTGAGTTTTGTTGTTTTGTTTTTTTAAAACCAAAAAAAAAGAAAACAATCACCACCATCAATCAAACAAAAAAAAACCCCAAGTGGCCTTATGTTGTTTCTCTAAAAAAAACAAGGAAGGATTGAGGAGAGACCACTAAGGGGAGGAAGAGAAGGATGCAACTATAAAACCCCATTGCCTGAAATGATGGCACTCTAGAAAACAAGGTGAAGGTTACTTCTCAGAGATGACAAGCTCAGTGTCTACACAAAGTACATGTACACTTTATACAAATGAAAATCTTCATTTGCCACCATAAACCTTTCTTTCAGAGGAACAGCTTTTGCAGATCAAAAGTTCTATTATATCTTCCAAATGCCAAGAAAAGAAATTCTGAGCAATATAACTAGCAATGTCTCTTTATATGGATGTTAAGATGACAATTCAGATTATTTTCCAAACTAATCCTGAGAAAAATTTATGTTTACAATTTAAACAGTAATGTTATGTAAAAAGTATTAACAAATCCACTATTACAAATGTCAGTTTTCCTATATGGTCATCTATATATACACAATAAAATGGTAAGTATATGCAAAAATAATTAAAAAATCATGCACAAATTACTTTCACCTTTAAAGGCTGGGTTTCCCTCAAAATACAATTTTTTGCCTTTTTTTTCCTATTTTTTTGTGTTTTATTTGTTTGTTACCACCCCCTAGACACACTGAGTACTATCTCTACAGGTCAGCATGAGCTGATGGGAAATACATTTATTTTACATTCAAGCTTTTATATCCTAAATGACCCTGTTGTAGCATATGACTTATCAAATGAGCAGCCTTTTTCCTCTTTTTAAAAAAATTTTTTTTCTTTTTTTTTTCCTTTTTTTTTTTTTTTTTTTTTCCTTTTTTTTTTTTTTGCAGTGATCAATCTTCATGTTCCGTTCCGTGGCGAGCTGGGAAAAAAAAATGCAGTTGCTAATCTATGTCTGAACAGTCTGAAGCTCCAGAAGAGATCCAAGGAGTCACTATCAAACTATCCTGTAGCATGAGATCATTGCACACAGAAGAACAGTCATAAAGTAGGCAACTATCTACACAGGTCTGATAGGGCTGCATCCCTCTTGTGTTTCCTCTTTTTGCCATGGAAAAACTGATGGTGTGATTTGCTGCCTTGGTGCTGTTTGTTTGTGACTGAGGTACCGTGGCTTGAGTTTGTTGGACCTTGGAAGCCTTTGTTAGAAGAGCGAAATAACCGTGCAGATCCATGCTGTGGAGGAAAGAGAACATGGTCAATCTGTGCTCATGGGAACAGAGCATGGCAATCACACATCCCTGCTCCTGGCTAATGAGGGGGTTTCACTGCTGGAAACCACACACTTGTAAAACTTGCTAAGCTAGAAGAAGCTTGGTCATTGCTGGGACAGCAGCACAGCACTGCCAATCTGCCTCTTTGGTGGCTGCAAACAAATGTTCATCTCTAGCCCCAAAATAGGTCCAGAGAGAAGAGCAGAGCACTTGGAATTTTGGAAAGGATAAAGGTGTTTTACAGAAAGGCCCATAATCCAAGACAACAGAGGAAGATTGCTCAAATCTCATCCAGGACTAATCTTATATCACTTTTCAGAGATGTAGGGTATGTCAGACAGTGCACATGCACAGTCCAGCCTGGAATTAGTTCTGCCCAGTAACACAAACAGACATTTGTGGCATAGGCAAGGCCTAGCATGTGAACTGTCTTGTGAGAAGGCAGAGACAGATCAGCAGCAAATAGGAGGCAGGTCTTCAGAATTATTTGCAGGAAGAATATTCCAAAAGATTCTGGACTATGTTTCAAACATAAGAGTTCTAAATTCTGAAAAAGTATAAAAATTTAAACTGCATATATCCAGAGTATATTGTATATAGAGGCATATAATATTTCCATAATACTGAGTTGCCACAGAAGCATTCCTCAGTGTAGGAAATCTCCTAAATGCATAAGCTCTGATAGCTGTCATCTTAAGGATATGTGTCTGTAGGGGAAAAAGAGGGGAAATGTCATGTATCAGCAAAGAATCTCCACCTCCCTTAGGGGAAGACAGACCAACAAGCATCAATAGCTAAAAGAGCAGCCAGTCAGGGTTTTAAACACCCACTTTTGCCAGCTGCTTTTCCCTGAGTGTAGATGAGCCTCATTTCTCAAATTTTGCAATCCAGACTGGATTGATGTGCTTTTTACTAAGAGGAAATGGGCTCAACACAGCTGTATACCTCTGGCAAATCTAAGTGTCCCAAAACAAAGTCAGACCAATTTCATCCATTTTAAAGCTGGGAAAGCCACGGTTCCAAATTCATCTGTGCAAGCTAAACAGAGAACCAGGTGGCTTTAGATACAATCAGCGCTGAAAGCTTTTTAGTGGGACAAAAGGGAGGTGAAAAACGCAGCATTCCCTTTCCAGAACAAGTTACCCTTCCATGGGGGATATGTGTAATATTCAAATAATCTACACAGTTGCTGTTTTCAAACATTGCACAAACCTGAGATTTGTTCGTGTTGCTGGATGTATTGGCTGTTTGGCTATTTTGTGTTTTCACGCTTGACTGGGAGGATTCCAGTGACACTTCTTGTGACCCCACTCTGTTTGTGGTAGACTGACGACAACTCAACTGTTTAGAGGTTTTGCAAGGTGTTCCATCAGAATCCTTCAGGAAAATGTAAAGGATTAGAGAGTTTTTCTCAAAAGTGAGTTTTTCTAAAAGTGAGTTTTCCTTTAAAAATAAGGCTAACAGTGGACAAAATTTAATTTTTTTTTATTTTACTAGATATTAAAATTCTTTCAATACAGAATTCTTATTGAGCAAAACAGATTTAAAGATGTATGATTCTGGTTGAGATTTGCCTTTTATTTTTTAAATAGAATTCCCAAACAGACTTTTTTCAAAGCTTTTGGCCTGTTTGTTTTTTAAAGCATGTGGCTTAGCACTACCAGTCTTTTTCACTTTTGAAATACAATTTTCCCAGAGAAAAGAGGGCTATGGAATTAGTATCTACTATATTCACTTTCTACATGTATTGTGTCAAAATCACATTGCAACTTGTATGTGTAGAAATTGCATAAGAGTTAACATCTTATGCAAGTTAGGATTCTGGACAAATTAACTGACTCTGATTGTGAGCTTCCAAAATGTATTTTGTGGCAATACAAATTAGAGGAAAAAAACTACAAAGAAATTTAAAAAAGCAAAATCAGAAAACATCCAGTACTTACTACATCACTAGAGCTGGACAGTGTAGATGACGATGACGATAAAGGACCTGATGAAGAATTTGAAGAATGTTTACTAAGTGTTTCTGAAGTTTTATTTCTAGGTTTTCCCAGTGCTTCATTCTCTTCAGCAAGATTATTGTTGCATTTGTCCAGCTGCTGAGTATCTACTATCAAGGTTACTCCATTACCTGGTAAAAACAAAACAGAAGCATCACCACACATTACCTGCAAAAATATGTTGCCTTTGGGCTTTTTAATATACTCTCTAGGATACATAATATGTATTACATCCCACAGGACGTGCACAGACATCTGCCCACACCCTAAATCCGTGCAGACACAGGAGAGTGCATCTGTGTGTGTGCACTGCAGGCCAGCACCTCCGAGAGGCAGGGTGGATTCCTGGTAATAGCCATTAATGCACTGAGCATTGCCCATGGTTTGAGATGGAAATTAGGGGCAGAAGATGTGGAAAAAGGCAGTAACAAAGTTCAGATGTGCTGCTGTAGATTGTTTCACACCACACTTCAACAGCACTCAAATACATAGGTCTAAATTCTGTTCCTGTTCCCAACACTCAGGAACTCCAATTTTTCTTTTGCTGGGGCTGCTAGGATCAGAACTCCAAATAAACCTCACTGTTTTGCAGTATTTTCTACACTGAAAATTCAAGATACAGAACTCTCATATCTCACTAAGCTCTGCCTTAAAAAAAAAAAAGAAATGGAATTTAAATCTAAACTAAATCAACAAGACAACCACTGTAACTGTCACGATTACCTTCCTCATAGGGGGTTATGTGTCTTTTTCTGATTGCTGTTTTATCTCAAATAAGACACTTATTTAACAGGAGTTAAAGATTTCCATAATGTCCATGTATTGCCCTGCTAGCTGTATTTGCATGTAGGAATGCAGGAGCTCGTGGGACTGAGCACCGGCTGTCTGTCATTCCCAGGGGACAGCACGAATGGCACAGAGCACATTCAGCTGACAAATCACTAACACAAGTCCTAAAAACAAGTAAACAAAATCCCAACCTAGCCAAAACAATGGGTAATTGTTACCTGACTAATCGCTAACAAGAGAAGACTTCCAACAGGCAACATTCTAAAATTAATTGGAGAGTATTAAAATTTATTTTAGTTTGAAAACTTCCAGACAGAAGATAGACCTTCAGCAAAAGAGTGTGGCAACTGGCTGCTGAAGTCAGAAGATGGGCAATGGATTCAAGGTCATTTTAAAGAACACTGTCACCAAGTTCCCTGGCTAGATTTTGTGTGTTTCTATTTGTTGAAAACAAGATCATGATTGATATTTCAGGACATTTTTGTTTAAGAGACTTATATAGTGAATCCTGGTTTAAGTATTGCTTCCGTACACATACAATATGTTAAGACTTTAAAATGAAAAAAAAATGTGGAAGTTAAGGATTCAGATTTAAACTAGCATGCCCAGTAATTCTTTTTAAAACCTTGCCCACCTTTGAAGGACAAAGGAAATGTGACAGTGACAATGTGGTAATTTAAATTGGAAGTTTTTCCAAAGTCTCCTTTTGGAAGGCAGCACTTTTTATAGACCTCTCTACTGACCAAATCTATTGTAGTACAATAAAGGTGGGGCCACTTTACTCTTGTACAAATCTGACTTTTCTGGATGAAAAGACAAGAATACTGAACAAAAAAGGAAATTGCTACTAAGATGCACACATTGCCCTATGTGAAGCAAAAGCAACAACAAAATCGAAACAACCGAAAAGTGCAGGAAGTTTCGCCCCTCTGTCTTGCTGAGTCAAAACTCACCATTACATGAAGATTCTGTCCTGCTTTGCATCCCCCACTGCTTGGATATCCAGTCTCTGTATGTGGCCACTTCCTGCGTTACTCGAATTATCCTCCCTAATATACTGCAAACCAGAAAAACCAAAACCATCACCACAATTAATTTTTAGACACACAAAAATATAAGCAATGAATGCCTGAGACTGAGACTCAGAGACTTTACCTTTCCGTTTCGTTGTTAGGATAATATTTAGCTATTGGGGAAACCGCATGGCTCAGAACAACATAGGCATAATCAAAAGCCTGCTTCACTTGCATGGCACCATAGGAACTCCTCCCAACATCATTACCTTAAAATAAGAATATAAATAAATGAATAAGATTGAAACTGTGGTTATCATCTTTCAGGCAAAAGACAGTAATCTCTTTTAAAAATTGCCCTAAAGTCCCACCTAACTGCAGTCACCTCTCGTAGAACAGGATTAGCATAAAGCATAAATATTTGAAAGAGCTTAAAAGATCTGCAGATATTTACATCACAGAAGCCCAAACCAGCATTTCTCTTGGTAAAAGTACAATACATGAAGGAAAAAAGATCCTGCACTGCATCTATTGCACATTTAACAGTACTGTTATTCCCTTTTGGTTAATGAGGATACCTGGTTGTAATGGATCCTCGATGTACAGCATTGATGGTCTGTAGCCATCCAACATGCTTTTTTGCACTTCATCCTTGGCAACATAAGAGCCACCATCCTTTATTCGTATTCCAGTCTTCAGATAATTGAAGTGACGTCCATATAATTCAAAAAACTCTATTAAAAGAACACCATAGTTGGCATTGGGCAAACAGGCATCTTCCCTGGGATGCAGCTGTTAAGAAGAGAGAAAAAAATTCATTTTTTTAAGACTTCAAGTTTAAAGTGCCTTCTCTTTTACACAGAAAACATGTCTAAATACAGTAATAAATAACAATAAAATGTAATATATAAAGCAAATATGTCTAAACATAGTTATTTTCTCTTGATAAAGCGGTTTTGCATCTTTAAGATGCTATGCCAACTTTTATAAAATAGTTACGTCTTAAAAAAAAGGCTGTCAAGCACTAATCTTTTGGCATTTGAACTTTTAGTCCAATAAGTGAACTTCCAGCACTAATGGCAGGGTTCTTATGAAAAAGTGGGTATTTGCATCTCACAAACCTGGGTCTGCAATACAAATACAGGCTTCTCGTGTGCACAGCTACATACAGGATCCCCTCTCCTGTTAAGTAAGCAGCCTGAGAGACTATTAACAAAATGGGGTTGGGAGTGATTTTGGTTTTAAACTATATGCATATTGCCTTAATTTCTTTCATGCTCAGCAGGGAACTGCAATAGCACTCGGCAAACACCGAGCTCCAGTTCCAGGCTCAGGTTTAAGAGTCTGGAAGAGTATGGACATACACTTGCAGACACACAGTTACACATAACATTTAGTTCAGGAAAAAGAACAGGGCTGATACAGCCAGAAATCAGCTGCTTCATATTTGTCCAGCATTTTCCTCCCCCAGGTACAACAATATAGATTAAGCTCATGCATTTTCTTCTATTAGATTTAAGAGAAAGGTGTAAAACACATTTATTTGGTATCAGCTTAGAAACCCAGACAACTAAAATTCCACTGCATTCATTAAAGCACATACAGGGTGTATAACCTGGAGACTAAGTGTTATAAAGGACAGCTGCAGCTTTATGGAGCTCGTTCCAAATAAGTTACACAATATTCAAGTTGTTTTATCATGAATGACACGTGTCATATCATATGTATCCAATATCATGTCAATATCATCAATATCAGTGCCTGGCCCTGGTATACCAACAGATGTTCCAAACATCTTTCATACCAAAAGTATCAGCATCAGAGAAAGAGAACAGGTGGGATGTACCTAATTTTAAATGTAAAGGGGATGCAAACCCACAAACACGATAGCTTAAATGATTAAATTTAAGCATTGATCAAATTCCTTCTTAAGGTGATGTCCTTATGCACCAATAGCATTGATAGATTCCGTTGAACTTACCTGAAGGAAACTGACAGCCATTAAAAAGAGACTATAAGAACCAATTCCACCTGTAAATACTTCATTAAGGTCCCTCTGCAACAGGAACTGTTTCAATACTAAAACTAGAAACGGTAACACAGGATATTTCTGAAAGAGAAAAACAAAGCTGTTACAATACTGTGATGCATGCATAAATAGATGCTAAGAGAGCATATTGAAACTATCTGTTTTATATGCAGTCTTAAAGCTAAGTATAATTCTAACCTATTATTTTCAGTAACAGGGGAGAAGCCAAGTGCCCTGCCTGTGATCAACACAGTTATTTTACCTGTTTGACTCTGGTGGCAGATATTAACAACAGAAAAAAAGTTATTACATCATAAAATCAAAAGTATTTGGTTTGAATAGATATATACACTTGCTTTTCTCATACAATTAAAAAGTATAGCAAAGGAAGAACTGTGGAGATATCGACATCTGTAATAAAACCTTCTTGCTACAACTGAGGGGTAGCTCAAAGTGCACTAAGATTTCTGTCCTGCAAGTACTTCAGATGCCCAGAGTTGAAGAAAGCCCTTCAAAATTACTACACCTAGACAATATTTTCAAAGAAATCTTTGGGTAACTGGTTCTTTAATGGGTTTACCTGCATGGATTCCCTTAAGAAGTGCAAAGAACATGGACCTTTGGGACAGCAGTGGAGGCTGGGCTACACCTGCACTCTGTACATCCCCCACTGGGGAGGGGCAAAAGAGGCTCAGGAATATCACTGCTTTTATCAACACAGAGCAAAAAAGTTCCTTAGTGTCACAAATGAGATGTGGGTCATGATGTCCATGATTGCAGAAAGATTAGAGGGAAAGAAGAATTTTGCTAAGAACTTCCCTGCATGAGCCCTATGGTGAGTATTGGGAGCCCTATTTAACTGAAGATCCCTAACTATTTAACTGAAGTTTTTTTAACTATTAAGAACTTACAGTCACAAGCTAAAGTGTGAATATCAGTATATACCAAAATTTAAAGATGAGATTTTTCTCAGAAAACTGCATACCCTTAATTAAGGCTCCAAATGCCTCAGACTTCCTAAATAACCTGGCTGAAGAGAAAGAGGCATTTCCAAGGCTAATACCGAATGACACTTCAGTTAGATATTGAAAGTCATATGGGACAAAATAAGACCCAAGAGAATGTCCTTGCAAGTGTTTTATAGACAGTGCTTCAAGAACACCAATGAAGTCACTTGGCAAGAACACGCCAAGTCTCCTCCAAGCCAAACAAAGGACCCTCCACAGCAGCACAGCCGCCCATGGCACCGCAGGCTCAGCTGCCGTGCTCAAGGCCAGCTGTGGTGTGGCACAGCTGCACGGCCCTGGCTCAGGCTGCTGCCACAACAGCCCTGTGGGAAAGCACCGTGTGGGAAGCCTTGCTGGGAGTGCCTCCACTTCGCCCCAGAGCTGCTTCCCATCTCAGCTGTTCCCCATGCTGTCTGCCCAAGCCACGCTGTCCCACACTGGTGCTGATCCTGACCCTAATCCTGACCCTAACCACAGCCTCGACATCCTCCCTGGGGCCTTGTCTGCCGGGCTGTGAGCCGACCCCAGCTACTGTCAGCAGAGCTGCTCTGCTCTTTGGCCAGGGGTGCCATGGGGCTGCAGCCCTGCCCCTGCTGCCACACACAGCTCCTGCTGCCTCCCCAGGGGCACAGACCCCTCTCACTGTGCCCTGACCCAAGGTCAAAGGGTCACAAGTAACTCAGGCAACAGGAACACACTAAAGTTTTTCGTGCTTTCACACACAAAAATGCCTTCAGGCTTTCATGAGAAGACTATCTCCCTATGCTTGAAATTCAGAAGCACATAGTTCAATGAACTACAGTTAAAAGAGCAGAACACTTAAGACAGGGATTAGTGCATTTTCCTTAATCATTTAACCATTAAAACTACTCCATATTTTATTCTTATATTTTATTATCTTCATTCCTTTTAAGGCAATATATCTAAAACTTAAGAACATCACTCAGCATAATCAGACAACAAAAAGTAACAGAGTAAAAGTGTATCTCTAGTAAGGATGCAGTCAAAGTAAAACAGAAAATAAGTTATCAAACACTCTGTGGAGCTCTATGATAGTGTTGCCTAACCTTGATAAAATCTTTGATGAGCTGGGCTGCTTTAACCCCATTCTGTACATTAAAGCTTATATCAACTTTTACTTCAGTGAAGGAATCTGTCAGTTTAATAATAGGTACCTGTAAAAGAAAGACACATGAAGTCAATACAGATTTCCAAGACATACTTGGTTTCATTTATAACTTACATGCACCAGTAAAACCAAAATGTTTCATTATAGAGAGGAGGTAGGCAGTGAAATAAGGACTCCTATTTATGAACTCACTCTCCTTGCCAATCTGTTTACATAAACTTTGCTTTTCTAACTTATAAACGCTATTTTCAATTTACGGTCCTGTTGAACTGAACTTAATGCTTCAGGTTCCAGGTGATTTATTCTGGATTGGTTTGGGTCAGTTGCTGGTGCAGCAGCTCAGCTCTGGTGGGGACCATAGACACCAGAGGGAGACAAACACTGGAGAATCACAGAGAAATGGTCCTGGGGACATCAGAAATGACACAACTCATGTCACTGGGGTTGTCACTTCCTTACCAAAATGAACTTCAAACAAGAAGTACAAGATATGGACAGCACTCTAATATACGTCCACATGAGCAGTTGCCAAATTACCTCTCTACTAATAATAGCTATGAATTAAAACCCAATACTCTTACATACTCTTAAAATTAGCAAAAGGTGAATTAATCTATTCTGCGCAAGACATACCACTACGTATTTAGACAAGGCTGTACTTAGTACTTCTGTGTGAAAATTGATTACACCTGCTTACTTGCAAAAAGAAAAAATAAATTATTTACTTATGTAAAAATTCAGTCCAGTAATTCACTAGTTTAAACACATCAATGCACAACACTGACTAGTCCAATGTCTCTTAAAAGCAAGTGTATGTTGTGCATATGAAATATCTGACGATTTCCCCAATAGAAAAAATGTTTTTGTTACTGCGCTATCAATTATTTTGTCAGTAATAAAAATCATACTAAATAAAAAAGTTCTATTTGTTCTATTTCAAATTTAATATACAAACGTTTTTGCTTATGAAAATTCATTCTTTTAACCAATATCATTATTTGCTTAGAAATTTAGCTTAGAACAAGGAAATACCCTCTTCCCCCAAACTTACAGTTGCTTTATCTAAAACCTTTACTGAGTTTTCATCTGCTACATTGTGCTTTCTAAGAGCTTCTTCTAGGGTCCAAAGAGGTAATGTCTCCCATTTTCCAAACACAACTAAATCAATATCACTGAAATAGAAAAAAAATAGATTTATTCAGATTAAAAGACCAATACAGTTAATATACAAAGAAGTGACATCTGTAAGTAGAATAAAGCTGACAGAACATAGCTTAACCAAATAATTCTTTCGATTTTTCTGAGGAAATGGTTGGAGATGAACTCTTACACTTTCATTTCACTACACAGGGTGCTGACACCCTAATTCAGTCCCTGAACTAAAATTCAAAAGGTGTCTGGTGTCCCATCTGAAGCCAGTGAGGGCTACTGTGAGATCCTGAGTTTCTTCCTCTTTGCCCCCCAACTCCTTTGATTTCCCTGCTTGGCTGGGAACACAAAAGAGGTGAGCGTGTAACCCTACAGTAATGCTAGCAGGATGCTTCAGTGATATGGAAAACTGCTGAAAAGTTTACTTCCCCCCACCACAGATTCTACAGGTGTGGTGGTTGACAAACACCACTGCTTTAACAATCCCAAAGAAACTACACCTGCATTAGATGAGCTGTCTCCTGGCAAGCAGCAGCAGTTCAGCCACAGACCATTGGGCTGCAAGGACAGGCAGCACCTGGCTGCTTTCAGAAAGCTATGTTCAAAACTGGCTTGGAGAGCAGGAAATGCTGCTGGACATTTCTCTTCTAGTCTAAATTAGTGTTAAACCCACTGCTGACAGTTAAAAACAGGAGACATTTTTTTGATGTACACTGAGAGGGAGAAAAACCAGCTTTGTTGCCATCTTGAATATAGACACTGCCTGCAAAGGGACACCAAGATCCAGCAGCTGAACAACTGTGAGCCCAAACCTCCAACAGCAGCTGAAGTAAATGGAAATAAAGCAAATCCTAACAAAGAGACACAGCATTAAAAACACACTTCGGGTCTTTCTGAATCCCAAAGCCTGAAATCTAAACAAACTGTTCAGTTACTAACAGGCTGGGAAAACCTAGGGTGAATGGAAGCTTTGATAGAAGGCAACAGTGAATTAATGACCAGCCCACAAATGACGATTATTTTGAAAGGTTGGCAAGCATTGCCACAGGAAGGTTTTTTGTGGGTTTATGTACTGTATTTGAAGTATCTGCATTTGTTCTTCCCCAAAACCTCACCTGTAACAAATACACAAGAACGGCAGTATATGACAACAGAAAAGCATTTTTGTGATAATCAAGCAAATATAGTAAAGCATCCATCAAGTGGCTAGGAATATCTCTCCAGCATTACCAGCATCAAATCAAATTTAATAAAGCCTACTTAAAATAAATGAAAAAAAGGCCAGGAATGAGGCCAAATGTGAAAACAATGAGTATTTGTACACCTTACTTCTGGCTTTACAAACAGAAACCGAAATTCAATTTCTTTAAAACTCCTGAAACGAAAGCAGGTATTAAAGCTGCTTTAGGTACTTTCAGATACTTTCTTTTAAAAAGAGAGATGGAACGATGACGAGGATATCCATCACCTGCAGTCAGTACTAGATGTCTTCATGTTCCCCAAGTATGGAACTCAGTTCAAATGTTATCCTAAGCTTCATGCTATTTAAATGTGTTGATTCCCTGCAGCCATTTAAGCCTTTCACTCCATTTCTATTTAGTTGTCATAAATACTCAGAATTTCTACACAGAACACACCAGTGTAACTGAGTAAAGACTCTTCTTCATGAAAATTAGCAATAAATTTGGAAAAGGTAGATGTTGACTATTGTACATATTTCCCAAAAGAAGACTGAAAGAAAAAAAGCCAATTCTATATGCAACACTTTCTCTTCAGCGTTAACATCAACAATGTAATGTTAAAGGTTTCAATTTAGTCCTCTGTGGAGATAAAATTTAGCTTTTAAGGCCAACATCTTATTTTGGTATTAATGAAGCCAAACCCCAACATAAGCCTTTTCTGACCACATGGCAATTCAGATCCTTTTACTGATACATGCAAAATCTACATAGACGTGTTACAGTCAGCAGTCTTATTTACTGTATTTCTGTACACTTTGCAGAGAACTAACAGTTGAACACTTTCTTAGTATAACAGGTATTGACACACGTAACACAGATCCTGGGAGAACAGATAAAAAACCCCAGGGTTACAGGTCCAACAAGTTACTTTTCTCTTGTGTGGAATTTACACTGAAAAATTACTAACCTTGTAGGCAAATATAAACCAGTTTTAAAACTTCCAAATATCTGTACCTGAAACACAAGAAAAGGATATTTAAGAAAACATATAGGAAGAAATAAGAAAATTCTCAGGCTTCAGAAGACGAAGTTCTATTGAGCTCCTTGTAAAGGCTGACTGTTGCTACCCTCCATTGGTAGATTTTGGTATTGCTAACAGGCACTCAACACTTCTATTGATGCATACACATCTTCAATGTACTACAAACAGCTGATCCTCATTGTTTCTACCCATGAAACATTAATAACTTTGAGTTTTCTATTGAAAAAACTGCTTTGCAATGTAAAAATTGTTCCCATGACCAAATTTGTCAAAAACCCAGAACCCAAGATTTTTAAATGTTTAATGATGATAGAACATTTAAGAAAAACAGTATCAGTTCAATTTGGCTTTTGTTTTCACATCTCAAAGTATACCCTTCAATTTTTAAGCATTTTTGAAGTCTGATGTATTTCCATTGCTTTGCATACTTTTTTAAAAAAATCAGGTCTATCATGACCCTTTTTTTTTCTGAATTACAAAGCAAGTAGCACAACTCTGTCTATTTCTGCTTAAACAACAAACAAAAAAGTTTCATAAAGCTTCACATCCTACAGAATTACTTTATTATGCTGGATTTTTACTAGCACTGGAGGTGTAAATCATCAGGTTTGCACTGTAAGCTGTCCAAAACCACACTCTCATTACTTAGGCAAGCCTCGCAGGGAGGTCGGACTCATGTGCTGAGTCTCAAAGGGGGGTTGGTGAGACTTCAAAGTAAAAATATCTACACATTTGGGCTAATTTTCAACCACTCCTCTGATGTGTTTCCTGGAGCCACCTTATACAGACTTGAGTATTCTGCTTTAATGAGTCTCACACACTAGCTTGATTGCCACCTATTTGTATGTCAAGTGACCCACTTTTTATGTTTTTCCCCTTCAGGATAAGAAAAAGGGGGAGACAGGAAAAGATGATGTTTTGCAAGTGCCTTAATACTTTAGTAGACTAAGAAGCAGTTTGAAAGCTTCTTCTTGATTATTTATTATCGCTTCACTCTTCTTATCACTTATCACTTTACTCTTTTTTATCACTTCACTCTTCTTAGCCCCTCACCCCATGCCCAATAAAAAACTCAAAAACAATTTAATATTGAAAGTTCATAGCTTCTCAAACTGGCAAAGATTGTGAGAGGTGCCACAGCATGAGCACCAATATTGTGCAAAAGCATAAAGGTATCACAAAGCTAAGAATGTAATAATAATAATTATCATTATTTTTAATCCAGGATAGTAATAAAAGTGCCCTCTGTGAAACTGGGTTCGTCAAACCAGGACTCGTTTGGGTTCCAAAACCACCAGAAAAGTGCTTTTGCACAATAAAACAACCACTGATGTGTTTAGAAAAAACTAAATGTGCTTTCACATTATCAATCAAAATAGTGTGTTGAGCTGAACAGCAAAGAGAGCCTTCACTGAATAAACAACCCTGAAAGTATTCATAAACTTACTGATACAACATATATGACCTTTACCAAAAGGAATGAGGCAACATCTGCTCTTGTACAATAATTTGAAGTATGAGAAACACTGAACTATTATAAAAGAAACCCACACCCATATTTCAACCCCTCTCTCACAAAAACTGGAAAGACAGAAGAGGAAGAGTGGGGAAATCAGAACACAAATTTTAAAGGATTTTGATTTATTATCAATTTGGAATTTAAACTATTGAAGCTCTGTAGCCATGTATGCATTTAAAGCATCCCAAACACAGGACACTTTTATGGCTTGAGATGTCAGCGTTAGTTTTGTGGTGTGCCAACACTGCCAATCACGTATTTATTGTTTGTGGGCAGAGATCTGTATTTGCACTCAGAAGATAACTTCAGTACTGTAACGAGTCCTACTCTTCTATGTTATTGTTACTGTTTATCCCACATTTCTGTGAACTTGTTCATATTAAATTCCAACATTCCTCAAGGAGCTTAAATTACAGGATGTGTCCAAATACATGCTCACTAAGCACAACAGAACTTGGAGACCCAAAAAAGCTTGGTAAATTTTTGGTATCAAAATCCCTCCGTCAAAACAAAAAAAAAACCTATCCACAGCCAGTTTAATTTTCCTTTCTTCTACATCTTTCAGTAGAATTTTCTGAAGTTTGTTGAACTAAAGAGAGTTCATCTTTCTACTTTCATTCCCAATCATAGTATTTTCATAACTGAAATGCGTGAAGTGTGCAACATTACTTCTTTTCAGATCTATGAGGTCACACGGACACGAAGCTGAGGACATTATGACAAATGTATCCTACATTCCACTGTGTAAGTACTTATTTGTTTAATAGCCAAATTTTCATATTGAACTGGTCAAAAGTCTTTGTCTTAAAATGTTTTCATTTAAATGTTTTGGGTTGTTTGGTTTCAGCGTAATTAAAGTGTTTCTTATGGTCAGAGCCTTGCTGATGCCAAGAACAGCTCTCACTTACTAGGAATGTTTCCTTCTAAGCACATTCCCTTGAGTAAGAGAGCAAATGACACAATTGCTAACTTCTATAAATAAAGTAACAGTTTAGGATACCTAGTTTTACCCTCCCTCCATCTGCTTTTTCAGCCTTTTCTTAAGTGGAACAGGGGAGAGGAAAAAAAAGGATGTGCTCAGGCATATTCCACATGTACGTTCTCTGTTCACTTAGATTCATGAACCCTGATTTTCTTTTTCTTGGTATCTGATATTTTATATATATTCTTTTTTTTATGTCTTACCTATGTATTTAGTGAGAAACTACAAACTAAATGTGTATGTTTAACTTCCAAGTTTATTTTAGCTGGTTTGGCTGCACCTACAACTCAAAATGAACAGCTTAAACATTAACTCATCACTTTACACTACAGCTAGAGCTGAGGACATTGGACCAGATAACACTCCACCTTCTCAGAGCATGTACTCAAATCTCGAATCTTAGAAGTAGCTAAACCAACACAGATTTTCAAAAGGTTAGTGATTAACTCAAAGGACTGACCAATTACAACAAGAAACTGTCCAAGTTGAACACAGTTGAGTTCAGCAGTTCAGTTCCCAAGCTGATCTGGCAAAAAAAGTTTTAGAAAAATAACATCACAGCAATGCTGTTGTCACCATTCAGTTCCCTTTTAGCCTCCAGAAAACGGAAGGACATACAAAAGGAGAATTCTTCCTCGATGTAACAACTGCAGACAAAATGCAGTTGGGCTTTGAAGAACAGTTACTGACTTGAGAAAAAGGAACTGGCACGCTCTCGCTCTCTGACATTTTCAAGCACAGCAGAGAAAGACAGTCCTGGCAGTTTTAACTGGCACTAATTGAAAAGTGAACTTCAGTTTTTCAGCTACACAGTGTGTGCTTCCTCTTGGTCACGTTACAGCTAAGCCCAGTGGTCAGCTGTCTCTTGTGGTAGGGCTCCTAATTTGCTTCCCCTTCTTAAATACATTGTGGCTACAAAAAACTTTCAGCAGCTTAAAGAAAGACTATCTTCTCAAGGACACAAAGTTTTATATATATATTCACACAGACATATATATACGTATGTAAAAAATTATTTTGAATACAAAAGACAGATCAAGCCTGTCCTACAGAGTATCTCCAGAAGCAGTATGTTCTTGTGTCCATTCAAAGTGCTAGTGGTAACAGAGATCCCCTGGTAATAAATCTATACACCCCATGAGACTGGTTAAGTTTGCAGCACACAAACTTGCCTAGGAAATCGCAACATCTCCAGGCTGAAGCAATCAGTGGTTTTGGTGATATCCTCTCCACCAAGGCACTGGCAGGGTGTACCACAGCATGCACTGTTTCACACCCACACTGCTCCCTACACTATGGCCTGGCACACCACTACTGCTCTTGGTTAGGGCGTACCTGACTGCTTCGCTGGGTTAGAGAAGAGCTGTACGACACCTGTGACACACGCTGCTCTCTTACACAGCTCCCATGGAAAGGTAACTGGGTTTACTCAAAGAGAAAATTGCCAGATCGGTGGAGTAATGACTCAACCACCTCCCTCCAGCTGAGCAAAGGCAGCAAACCCTGAGTGGAGGGTGCTCCTTCCAAATGATGCTCACTGATACATCATCCGTAACAATAACCACTTTGAAAATGGGAGTAAATTTTACACACAAACCCACACACCACATACACAGAGCTTATACAGAATTCACATTCTGTCATATTCTGCCAATTTCTAAAAACGCATTCCCAAAAAACAGGTTAAGAAGATTTGAAATGAACAGTGGATTTAAGTCACTCATGTCAAAACACCATCTTTTACTGCAGCAGGATCAAAGAGCACTCCTTACACTAGAGATTCTGCTGTCTGAATCTGGTTTGCTATTCTGGCTAACAAGCCCTTATTTTCAGCTACTGTTATCTACAAATAGATGACTACAGCTAGAAATTTACATTCTGGAAATGAACACCATATTAGTAGAGGAACACAATTAAACTAGATTCAATTATGCCAGAAACCCAACTGAGTCCCCATAAAACCATACTGACTCACAAAAGCAGCTTCTCTGTCTTTTCTTTAATCCAACCTTTATCCAAAAAAAGCACAGCTCTGCATAGGGAAAACTCATTTTAAACGAGTAAGTACTAGCAAAAACCCATCTTCAGTGTAAAGAGGCATTGCAGATTTTAAGCTCAGTACACAGATCGGCAGATTTGTTTCTTCCTACACAGAGACTCCTTTTTTTTTAAATTTGTAAAATATGTCAATTTAATTTAACTGCCCATTAAAAATGCCATGGTCTACGTAATGTGACATTGCTGGTACACCACCTTAACACACTTATTCAAAACCACAGGTCTTTGAACTAAAAGTCCTTCTACTAGACAGGAGTTTCAGAAGATTTTGTTTAACACAGTACATGCATGCACGTCTGATATGTTCCCATTCATCTTATCAAATAAATATTCATGAGACTGAACATTGCCACACATTACGCCTTTTCTTTGACTACAGCAGGACTAACTTGTCTTCGGTCCTATGTGTGATAGAAAATGTTAACCTGTATTATTCAAGACAGAAAGATCACCTCTGTCATTTCACCAGAAGTCTTTTCATGTTTAACATGGAAAAAGAAACAGCATTTGCAATATTCGATATTTCAAAAAGTAAACAGGCACAAAATGTTGCTTTTACATATTAAGAAACAAAATAGTGTCCTACTCACATCTGCATTAGGCCAGAGCTCTTTGATAACGTTTTCTATTCTGGTCACAACTTCCATCCGCATTCTCTCTTCTTCAGGTCTGGGAGACATATACTTATAAAAGTCAATGATTTCTTCATGAAGACTAAGAAAGAAAAGAAAGAACAGAAAGTCAGGAGAAAACCCCACATGCAAATGAAACATCAATTATTCTAATCAAAAAGTGTCGCCGTGGGTGACGTCCCTCCACAAAAAAGTGCTTTTTAAGCTCCTAGTTCCCAATTTCATTAAGGGGCAATTTTAGAGCAGCATGCAATTTAAAAAATCCATGTTCACAACACTTTATAACATTAAGTTCCACGTTAGCTTCTTATGCCAACAGGTCAATATTGCACTTCATTTGCTAAAAGCATGGAAGCAAATCTAAATCCAAGAGCCTTCAATTCACATTGAAAGTCACACTCTATTTCAATGCCAGCGTAACACAGAAATGGCTCAGTCTTCAACTATGAACGCAGCTGTAGCTCTGAGCACACACTTCACAAAAATTTAAACAGGAGGTTTTCAGCCAACACTTCCTAGTCAGCCCCTTGGCACCAGGCAGGGAGTTTCAGGCAGCAGTCTGTATTCAGTACCACGCTTGCAAAAGTTGACAGTAATTGTGCCAGTACTAGAGCTAGAAAAACTGCTTCTTTTACTGCTTATAGAAGTCACATAAACTAAAAATGTACTCTCCCCCCATAACCCCAGAAAATAAGTAGTACACATGCAGCAGCAGTTGCTCAGAAGAATAAGTGACTGACAGACAGTTAACCCATATATAATTTACCATATTACATGTGTTTCTCATTGTCAGTAAGTTATGTTTAGCTTGTCTACGATGAGAGCTGAAATAAAAATGTCTTCATACAGTGCTACAAATTTCTGTGCTTCTGTAGTATCATAAACACATCATCGACTTGACTAATAATGTAATTCCAGCCAGAGTAACTAAATTAATTTTGTTTGTTTCCTGCAATGACCATTACAGTAATAGATAGTTATCTTTTAAAAATTATTGTTTCTAGTTACCAAGTACAACTGCATCTTTCATTAAAGCTCCGAGGGACCACCAGAAGAGAGCAATTTATTAAGACCAAGCCCTTAGCTGAGATGGGGAATCTAATACTTCCCCACTGCACACACACTTAAATAAATCAAAAGTTAGTAACTGGAAGCTGTATACAGGCATCAACAAAACTGATTAAAATATCCAACAGTTGTGCTAACAGAGTCAGAGCAGGGAAAGAACTCAAACCATCAGCCCTGAGTTCTTCCAATACTGCAGCGTTATGAACAACACAAGCTTCTCTCCCTCCACCCCCAGGTTAGGGGAATAGTCACAAAAGTCTGGCAGCTTGTGGTGGCCACCACCGTGCCTCTCTATATAGATAAGGCAAAGAGAATAACGTCTCTGACAGAGAAAATCTCTTAACTGCTCCTACAGCTGCTTTCTTGCTTTTCCTTGGAAGCTTACATCCTCGAGTTAATATGCACATTCCAAAACACCACTTACAGCACACTGACTACTCTGCCTTCAGTTCTTCAGCCATCTCCTGTTCTACTCTTCACTGCTGTTCCATGTGTTGGCATTTAAACTTCTGTACACTTATCTTCCCCAGTGTAAGTACTGGATTCAGGTGAGAAGTATGTGATAAAGGAGAAGTTGAGCACTCCAATGATCAGGTTCACTCTCTGTCCTCACTGCCAGTCACACGTACTGAACTGCTAATTTAATTTCCACATGCTTGACCAGTAATCTAGCTTACAAAATCAGAAGCAACAAGGAAAACAGGCAAAAACCCAATAATTAAACTCCTGAAAATAGCAATTATTTTTCAACCGTAATTTGGTGAACCAGCTTACAGGAAGACCTGGGAGTCGGGTCTGACTTTAGGGGGTACACAGTGGGGAACTGATCAAGAAACACAGCCCCATTTCTGTGTCTGCTCCTCTGCACTAGCTGGAGCAGACTGGTCACATCCACAAGGTACACGATTTGTCCCAGAGCAGAGTTTTTAGCCAGGACTGAACATACACGTGCACTGTGAGCCACGAGAAGCAACGCCATGCTGTGTCTGAGGGCACTGAATGGGATGAGACAGGCTGGGATGATACCAAGGCAGTATCCCTGGGGAGAAATTCATGTGTGGCACAGCACAAATCCATACCGTCCATCATTAGTGGGCCCAGCTGCTCCCAGGCTTGCGCTTTATGGGAGTTAATTGTTCCCCTGCCCCATCAGGGAACTTTGACAGAACAAGGCAATCAGAAAAGAGGTCCCCAAAGTGCAGAGAGAGCCAAGCCATACAGACACTGCAGCTCTCAGGGCACTGTTCTTTATTAACTCCACTGACACTCTTAATCCAGATAATTATATCAATTGGTGCGTTCTTTAGAAGCACATACAATAATGATGTGCTGTCAGAACCAGATGTATTCCTTTTTCTAAACATAAATAACAGATGTCTGCATCTCTATGAATGGGATCCTTCTTATTCTTAGGTAGTAATGAAAAACTTTGTGACAAAACAAAAAATTAAGCTCCATGCAAACACACAAACTTACATTACACATGCACAAAATGTTAGTAAACACTGCACATGTAGAGAAAAATGAAATCGGAACCTTTTCAATGACAGAAGGAAGGCTTAAAAATTACTAGAGAAAGTTCTCATCAGTACTCCAGCTGGAAATAGTACCGACATATCTGCATTTCATCTGCTGCAAGGCTGAATGCTGCCAGGACTGCCTGTGCTGCACAGAGCCACGGTGTGCAGAAGGCAGGCAGAAGCTATAGGGGCTCAAGACTACACCTGGATCCGTATTTCCCTGCCCAAAACCAGGCTACTGCCAAGAAATAAGGGAATGATTAATTAAAGCCAAGACAAACAGAAGTAGGCACACGTGGATTTCAGAGCAGTACAACATGACTTAGAGGCGTGACTCCAATTAATGTGGAGTTAACTCATGCTGTATTGAAAATTAAAACTCAAGGTTATTCACTGTCTTAATCAACATCTATTACAGTCACTGTTTTTCAAAACAATTTGTTAGGATTAATGGAGTCTGTTTACAAAAGTCTCTAGTGAAATTTTCTATCTTTAGCCAAAATGAAGATCAAAGAGACTGAGATGTTCTTTTTGGCATCATAACAGTATTTTATTATTTAATTATTTAATACCATTACATTTGTTAATTATTTCAGATAAAAGTCCTTAAAAGGAGACTTGTTTATAGAAGGAAATTACACTGCAATAAACCTGATTTCACTCTAGAAAGATATTTCATTTGGTTTTATAGTCACACTGAAGCATTCCAACACCCAAAACATACTTAGGATACATTGAGAGAATTCTCTACAATGTGTAAGAGCATTAGTTTGCTGTTTTTATTACAGCAAATAGGAGTAAATAAGTGGGTCCTTGTCCTGTACTTCAGGAAATCTTAACATATGGGGAAAAGAAAAATAAGTCTCTTACACCTTCTCTAAACAGTTTTTAAAACAAAGTTCCACCTGCATCACACTTGTTTTCAAGCCTGGTAAGCTGATTCCATCAGAATTTCACAGAGAGAACAGAATTATAGAGAAGCCACTCAATTTAATTTCATTTTCATCTGAGAGAGACAGTGATGCATCATTAAAAAATAAATTATGGCTGAAAAAGTTGTAATTACAAGAATGACTTCTCATGGTAACATCACTGAATAGCCCCATGAGGAACATAAGACTGTGAGACTCAAGTCTTTTAGGTGAAAAGCTGCAGCTTTTGTGAGGTGCAAGTACTATGGAACGCAGTGCATCACATTACTTTCTTAGCTTGATCGCACCTTACTTTATTTTGTAGCACAACTTGTGGGCTCTAAATGTGCAACTCAGGAATCTCAAGCTCCTTTATATAAGATGTTGTTATTTTGGAGAATGAATCTTGGTGCACATCTAGCAATCAATTAAAAAATAATCATATATATGATACATATGAATAAAATGTCATTTCTACTTGATATGCAGAGCACCCCGATAACATGGACAAGCACATACACTTGACTACCTGACAAATACACCAGCACAACTCTCTCCTGCTGCCAGTCCAGAACTGGAACCAAGAGTGACACTGGGAGACATGTCACACTATGAAACACAGCTGGAGATACTACAAGCGTCACTTCCCTGAACTCACATCTGGATGCAGAATAAATGAGCAGCCCACTGTTCTCACAAATTTTGGCAGCTTGGAGGAAGCCAGCCTGACCAAAGCAGTGCCCAGGGCTTGACAGCCACACCAGGGGCTGCCCCGGGTGGGACCATTCCCTTGGCCCCCACGTCCCAAGCAGCAGAGCTGCAGAGCCCAGTCCTGCTAAGCACAGCCCAGTCCTGATAAAGCAGAGCAGCCAGTGAGCTCAAGATCATTCTGACCCCTTTCGCTTAATCACAGGAGAGCAGTTAAGTGTTGGCTTTGCATGTCAACACTCTGTATTATACTAACCAGAATAATTGGTTTTAATTGAAAAAAATCCTGATTTTGTCATTCTGGAGTTGTGCTATACTTCCACTCTCCTCTGGCTCTTCTTTATTCTTCATTTCACAGGAGAAATTATGCAGGCATGCATGTTCTAATTTCTCTCATCAGGGCGTTACCCATAGCTTCTGCTCCAACTGTTCAAAATTCTGCTCATCCACCCCAAAGAGCTTCTCCACCTTGGGCATATATATTCCTTTGCACACAAAAGGCTATTTGCAACATCACTGAAGATAATTTAAAGCAATGGATATCAACTGTACTCCAAAAAATAGTCTACTGCTTGTGCACTACAGTTTGGTTTTGGAAGGATTCTCTGAAGAAAGCTTTGTTTGCAGAATGATGAAAACCTAAATTATTTAGAAACTCTGTGGATGGTGGGCAGAAGCAAGCAATGAACACACAGGTGACTTTCGTCTTCCCAAACTCTATGCTTTAAACTTTAAGAGTTTAAGGGACATTTGCAACATAGCCCTGCAGCACTAAAAAAACCTTTTGTATCTGAGTTTTCTTTGGATGAATAACTCCCTAAAGGACAGTGTTTAGTTGCCCCTACCTTTTGAAGTCTCCTCTGGAGTAAAAAAAAATCAAAGGAAACAAGGAGAAATACTGTAGAATTTCAGGATTATAATTGTCTTTGGGGAAGAATGTGAAGGAGGAACCTGAGGTATTTTAGCCACTGAAAGCATCAATACTTAAGAATCAAAACTACATCCATCCCTCCACTCCCAAAAGAAAAGCAAGCATTGCCTAAGAGAGATAATAACTCTAGTTTTGAGGCCTCCAAAGGTATTTTACCAAGAAAAAGATAGTACTGGTAAATTCTGCCAAAACTTCAGAAGTTTCATGAACTAAATAAAGCTTTTACCCCTACCATTCATAACCTACTTGGTTCTGAAATAGTTTTGAACGATTGTACTAAGGTAAAGGAAAAACACAGAGAGCCCAATCCTCACTCTCCCCCTTGCAATTGTCTTGGGGAATTCATCATCTTCCTACATTAACCTTCAATTTTAACACTGATCTTCCACAAGCTTAATAAAACAATTTCTAGATTACTGTTACCATCTACGTGTGTTGAATAACGAAGTAGGAACAACAGCAGACACTGTAAAGATGACAAATTATCTTCCCACCTACAAACTCAAGCAAAACCAAACACTAGAGTCCTGAAGGGAACTGTAAATATGAAGCATCTGCTGAGGTCCTTTCCCTACCACCTGGGCCTCCATAGCAGACAAATCCTTTTAATATTTGCTGGCTTAAGCTACTGAAAAAAACCACTTAACTGCATTTGCAGGTGATTTAGCAGGCACTTAAGTTTCATGATGACTGACACATCAGTCCTTGTAAGAAAATAAAATTATGCATAATAAAGGAAACAATTTTCCAAAGCCTCAGAGACTTTAACGATCAATTTTTATATCCTTAGTTACTGAACCATATCAATATATTATAGGTCACATAGTAACCATATTTTGAGCCACATATGCCCTATGGGAGCTTTAAAACCAAGCATCCCAAAACATGTCCGTAATACCAACCTGACAAAACCAGGAAAGCTTAAGGAGACGGGTTTTTGATATCACACATTTTTTCTTCAGTTCACCCATTTGAATTACAGCTTCACAGACCATCTTTTCACAGTTTACCTAAAAACAGACATGCAGAAAAAACAGGTATTCCACTGCCATATGATTGCTAAACATCACTAAAATCAGGATATCCACTGTATAAACAGCTTCTGAAAGTGCAAGTGGAGAATTTCCCTTTGCAGAGAGCTAGGCAAATGAGATTTATATCTGTGCCTGTCCATTATAGCCCAGGTGTTTGTTACCACTGCCTGGCTTTCCAGAGCCAGGGTCTGTTATAACAGGATTACACAAACCACCCTAATCCATCCAGGGCAAAGCTAGCCAAGCTAAATCTCACCACCTTTATCAGTTCAGGCAAAGCAGCCACTTCTCCTCAGAGCTGTGGGGAGCCCCAGAAGGAGCCCTCACCCCTTGAGAATCCCCCAGATGGCAAGGGGCAAAAAAGAACACCTTCAATGGGCATAGCTACACCCAGAAAACCACCTCTGGCAAGATTTCAGGGTTTACCCAAGAACAGCTTGACCTTTCTAACTAATATTTGTTGTCTGCTGAGTAATTCACAGAATTGCCTTTTAGGACCAAGGGAGAGCAAAATTTTCACAAATACATAAATGATTCAGGAACCCTGATCCTGTTTTCAGGACTGATGTCTTTTGGGATTAATCTGATCATGCTTATACTGAGTTTGAAAACATGGAAATAGTTTGTTCACTTCCACCAATTATGGTGGACTGATTATGCACATTTCTTCAAAAGCTGTGAAGAAAAAAAAAAGTCATGAAATTTACAATAAAAGACCTGCACTTGCTATCCTGTGCAAATATTTGAAAGTCTATTTCTTCCTCCCAATCAACACCCACACCCTGCAAATTGCACAAATTAATGTATTTTTTCATTTATGTTCTGTATTTTACATTAACTTATGGGTTTAACTGCACCATAAAAGGCACTAAAATAGCTCTGCTTTATGGAAACAGCCATAGTGTAGACATTAAAAACACTAGACAAAGAAGAAATGTGGACAGTTCTTTTTAATTATTTAAACTGGTATCTCTATCTCTTCAGTTTTTTATTTATTTTATAGATCCTTTGTTTCAATCAGCATAAGTGCCCTCTTCTTTAAACTGATTCGAGCTATTTCTAACTAAAATTCCCAAGCATATTTTCTAGTGAAGAAGTGATGTAAGAGACTCTTTTCCTATCAAGGTAAAAGTGAGCATTTTTTGTCTGTTTATAGACGTCATTGTGTGCTTTGCCTTCCTAAAATGTACTAGAATTTTTGAATCAGATGTACTAGAATTTTTCCTACAGCAATTTGTCTTTCAAGAGGGGGAAAAATTCTACTGAACTTCAGTTATAAATCAGATGCTTGAATTAGTCCTTCCAATAAATGATTTGAAGTGTAACTCTGCAACTAAACCCCTGGCTTTTAAATCAATGCCATATGCATGCTCAGTCTTGCTCTCTATTTTTGCAGCATTTCCAGCAAAAACATCAAATGCCAACTGGAAAGACTGTTTTGAGAAATACCCTTACTTCCCACTGCTTTTTTTTCTTTTTTTTTTAATCACACTGTACATAAAAACAATCTAGCTGAATCACTGCATGTGTGGGAATAACCTTCTATTTCTTCCCTGGAAAGTATCTACATATCATCCCTCCTTCCCATCTCTGTAAGCAAGTGCTGCGAGACTCTGCTGCTTCTCTTCCCTCAGGTGATGGAAGATGCATTTTGCTAACAGAGGAGTGAAAAAAAATAATTGAGAGAAACTGCTACCTCAACTGAGCTGAAAGAAAAAGTACTAACAAAAGAAAAAGATGAAGCAGGAGAAAAAGGTTTTGTGCAGGAAAAACAAAGCGAGAAGAGCAGCAATGAGAAAAAGCTAATTTATTTCATAATGACGAAGAGTTCAACTCTAGTAATACCTAATTATCTGGAAACACACCAGTAATTCTAACATCTATAAAATACAGCCACAAGGTTTTTGTTTAGCTCACTTGCTAAAGAGTGTTAGTCTGCTGGAACAGTTGCACATACAAACCACGCTGTTTGCAACCTCACCATTTAAAATACAGATATGTATTTTTAGAAGTCTTAAAGTGCAACTATTAGCATGTACTTTGTACATTCTGTAATTACAACTTCAGGTAAATTTCCAAACAATTAAAACCACAAAGAAATTGAAGGTATCTTTTTCCTACAGTGGGGAATTAAGTAATGCCTCAGCCTACCAATTCCCTTTGCTTAAAAAAGCACTCAAAAAGCCCAACCAACAGTCTATAAGTTTGCTTTAAAACAAGAGCTTAACAAGTAAAAGTAAGTATTAGTATCAACAGCAGTTCAATAAATATTAGCTGAACTTTCCCAGTAAAACAGCAACATCTGGGTTTGTGTTAGGGATGTAACAAAATCTACAGCTACTAAATTACTGTAACACAAAAATAGCTCTGACCCCCTCTGAACCAGCACAATAGGTACCAGCAGGGAGTTTTAAAACAAATAAAAGTCTGTTACATCAGTTCTGCAAATCACACTATTTGTTACTATTAAACCATACCAGAAGGAAACAGCAGGTCAGGTAATTTCCCTTTCTGTCTGTTTCCATAAAGCCAGGCTAGCACAGTTCTTAATACAGCTCTAGTATATTGCTCCTATTTTGTTAGTGTAGTAAATATTATCACATAAACAAACAATCTGTGACCTTCTGATAACTGGCACCACATGCTATCTGGGCAGAGGCGAGACTAACACACTCCCAGCAGACTGATGAGCTCTTCTGGTGGATAACGGGCTTGGGAAAAAAGCTGCACCTGAAGACTCTGATGGGAGCAAAAAACCTGCAGCACAGACCTTTGCCACCACATGCACAGCAGCAGGTCACCCAACAGGAAGCCTGGCAAGCCTTGCACAGGGTTTTCTCACACAGAACAGAGCGGAGAAAACTCTGCTTATACACACACAGCAGGTTCTGCCTGGCAAATATTCTTGTTTATGACTTGATAAATTATTCGACTTGAAAGATTAGTTAAATGAAAGAACAAAGAGCAATGTAATTATTAACTCCTGTCTCCTTCCATCAGAGTAGATTTACACTTTCAAATGTCCACTCCAAACAAGCCCACACCAGTCCCTAAGAAGGAAGGGACACTACCACGATGCCAGGCTTATGCTGTTCACCTCAAAGCCAACGCAAAAGGCTGTTCGAGGTCCAGGTTCCTACTGCTGCCACACTTGGCCCCACAGATCAGGAACGCATCCCAAGTGCGCTGTGCTCACTCCAGAAACCCTCTGCACATCCATCTGTGCAGCAAACCTGCTTTGGAACTGCTAAGTAGGCAGGAGAACCAAAAACAGAATAAAACTCTAAACATCTCTCCTTCAGGAACATGGGATCAAGCTGAAAATAATTTAATATAAAAATATTAAGTCAAATAACTAGCCGCAGTTGCAGTTCGTTAATAACTTTTCAGCTCCAGAATAAGAACATTTTCAAATTAAATCTGAAGTGCCAGTATGCCATCTGGAAAGTCAACGCAGATTCCCAAGGCTTTCCAGCATCTTCTCATATTCACAGTCTTTTGGACAGTGGGTTTTTTCTTTTTTTTTTTTTTTAGAGGAGGTATTTTGCATACCATTTTGGAACATTCAAGGAATACAAAACTGAGCAACAAGCTACTTTGCTACATTTCCTATATCAGAAGTATTCAAAACTTCTTATGAAAATCTGAAGTTAGCAATTACAGTTAAAACTACAAGGTTGAGTTTGCAGGTTAAATTTGTATTCCCTGAGCAAAATGGACAGTGGCCCCAAGTTACCTGTTTTGAAACAAGTTTATCACCCCTTTATTACCTGTTAGTGCACTCTGATGACACTCTGCTACAGTACCAACACAAGTTCAGATGCACTGCTGTCATACCCAGACAAAATTAAAATCACAGATGTACTTCTCCCTCTCACTTTCAAACGCTTGAAAGTGACTGCAGTGGGTGAACTTTGAAGGAGGAGGAGGAACAATCACACATACTATGACAAAGGTACAAGGAACATTTCAGGTAACTTTTTACTTGATGAATTGTTATCTTTAGAGCAGGGGTGTGCACAGTGAACTATGTTCAGATTAAACAATAGAATATTCATTTGGGACTCATGGTGTAGTAACATTCCGCCTTAGAGGTATATATTAGAAAGTATTTGTTCATATTCTGATTTGTTCTCATGCTCAGATACTCTTACTTGCAAGGCAGGATGCACAGGTACCACAAACACCACAGGCTGGGAACAGTAACACTGCAAAGTGTTTTGGAGACAACAGCCTCCTTTTGCTCTGTTTATCACCCCAGGGTAGAAAGCTACAAACAATAACAGTCAAAAAGGACACTGCCAATCAGATCACGGAAAAATGTTCCCTGTGGTCACCTCTATCAGCCCAGTAACAGAGGTGCACACTTAGCAGCTTCCATGTCAGGAGCTGCAAAAAATGCTTCTTCCTCCAACATAGGTGACAGATCTCATCCTTCCAAGTATCTGGAGAAGATGGTCTCTGACTAACCTCATGGATCAAATAATGGGGTTTATCTTCTTTCTTTCCCCTGAAGCTTCGGCTAGTACACCTGTCAGAAAACTACCAATACAAGGCTAGAAAATACTCCACTAAAATACTTCCCATGAGTCCAAAATGTTAGAACACCAATACGTATTGAAAGATGACTTACTAAAGATTTGACAGAACTACCTCAATTGCTGGGTTCTGCTTGGACATAATGACAGACGAATCAGCACAAGACGGAAAAAGGGAGAGTTAATGTTCTGACTCAGACCTAGGATCACAAAGGTGACCAGTGGAACCCACTCCAGGATGGGGCATCCCTGGCATAGCACACCTCCTCACACCATCCACATGTGCATTGACACATTTGTGTACAATCTTCCAACAAAAGTGGCAAATGTACAGTGAGAGGCCATGCAGAGCTCTCAGAAACACCCCCAAGATTCATCCAACTCACTTGCTGGAACCAGTCACTTGCTGGAACCAGTCTCTAAAAATAATTTGAAGATTAAATAAAAGTGTCTCACACACCCAAAGAATGAGTAGAAGATGCAGCAGTGACCAGTTGTAAGAGAGGTATAAGAGGGTCGCTGCGAGCTCCACAACTGCAGAATCAATAGCAACTGAAAGAGCACGTTTCAGCATGCCTGAAGCAGGTTTGCTTCAGAGGAGCAAAGGCTGAAGTGAACTATTCCAGCACATAATGTTCAGTGAATTGCTGCCTACAGGCAAATACCACATTGTACAAAAAACAATGGAGGATGTTTGTTAATACAGTTATTCTCTTCTTTACTCCAAGGTACTTTTATGCCAGGAGCTGACACTGTTACTTACTGCCATTGAAACTTTATCTTCTACCAACTGGATGTGCCCTGTCCAGCTTGTAACAAGAGCAGCTTCAGAAGATTACTGGTTAGCTCAAATTTAGATAGAAAAACGATGCAACTGATGTACAATGTAATTACAAGAGAGCAACAGAAGCAGGACTGTACTGTCCTTTCTGCCTCATCTCAAAAACTATCCCGTAAGAAGCAATCTAACAGCTTGATGAGGCAAACTTCTCTTCCACTTGATGCTGGAAGCAGAGGTACATGCAAAGAAGGTGCCTACCTCAATAACAAACTAGTTCTCCAAGGCAAAAATCAACATGAAAATTTTGTCATGTGAGTACCTGCCAAGTATGACTACTACAGTAGTCATTCCCCATGGATGAATGAGCGTAAGATACTGAGTCCGAAGCACGACCAGAAGGCTGAGTATATAGAAGATCCTCACACATATTAATTGAATCACCCAACTGAAGAGTGTGACAGAACAAATCAAAAATTAAATAAAATTAACCTTTGGACCTAAATTTTTTCAGCCTGGCTCAATACTGTGACCTAAGACTGTGATCTGCAATCAGGACCATTATTCAGATCAAGACAGTTCCTTCACCACACTATGTTTAACTCAATACTTTAATCGGCAGCTGTGGAAAGCTTGCCAACCAGGAGTGCCTCTGAATACATAAGAGATAAAGCCAGATGCAAGGCACAAGTCCTTCACACCATTTTCAGAAACTATATGCATACTTCAGATTAAAGCCAAAATCTTATTGAGGAAAAAGGGGGAGGAATGCAAATGCATGTAAAGGAGTATACTTTTTATAACAACCCTCTTGAAATGAAACAAAAAAACTCCTTGAAACCAGAACAAAAACCACTTGCCTTTTGTAACATACAGGAAAGTATCAGCTGTTCCTGAAGTAACACAGGAAGTGAACAGCTCTCAAATTAACAGAGTGAGAATTAAGAAAGCTCAAAAAAGTAAGTTCTCACACTTCTTCAGTCTAGCTTAAACACAGCACCAAGAGGTCAGGTAGGGTCAACAAGCTTTGATTAAGGACTCACTGTCTTCAGACTATACACATGGACATATAACAGTAAGATCAACACCTTAGTCATAACTCAAACTACAGCACAATATTCCTGCATGTGGTATTTCAGAGGGCATTAAGGGCTTATCTATACTTGATATTTGTAACAGGTTAATGCAAGTTCTTTCAGCTATTACTGCATCCACAAACAAAGTAATTGTAAGAAAGCACATGGTATTTTCAATGGGTGTACTTAAATGTAACTGAAAGTAAAACTACACTGAGTGAAGGTGAAGAGCCAATGCCGATACTCATCTATATGCCTCTCACCATATAATACTACCCTCATTTCCCTGATCTGGGAGTTTCTTTAAACTCTGTTAAAAAGGACTTTAATATTTGAATTTGTCCACTGTTATCTTCCATTACTTGTAGAATCACAACACTATTTCCTCCACTCTGTCTTAGCATCTTCAATATAGTGTTGGCTACTTCACCCATAAGAGATCACGTCGACAAGACAGAAGAACAGGGGTGCACAGACACTGACTTTGATCCTAAGCCTCTGCTACCATTGTTTTCCAGTAAAAATCCTAAAAAATGCAA
>VZRL01000950.1:1597758-1620480 GCA_013397895.1 Origma solitaria | reverse complement strand
CGCACGGCCCCGCGGGCGCCCCGGCTCTGGCCCCGCTGCTGCCGGCGCGCCGGGCTGCGGCTCGGGCACACCCGGGCCGGCGTCCCCTTGGCCGCACAACGACAGCTGCCGCTGCCCTCCCCTAAAACTCTTTGGCGACGCGTAGGGAGAGTTGAGGGTGCTCCTGCCTTTCATTCCGCACCAAAGGAGAGGGAAAGGCAGCCTAGGTGCAGCCGTTCCTGCAGATGGAAAAATACATCACGTACACAACACCCCAAACAGCAACACTGAGTAGTACCAGTTCTTGTCAGACTCGGTTTTATTTTTAGTGTTTTCATACTACAGCCTTAAAACATCTTTAATATCAGCTACAAAGTTTCCAGCATTCTGCATGAAGGGCCTGGTGCTTCCCCCACTTTCAGAATTGCATGGGAGATGATTTCTCTTTAGGAAGCTGGAGGTGGAGGGTTTAGAATTAAAAAATCACATTCCAATTTCAAGCATTCCATGAAGTGAAACAGTTTGCGAAGATGAAGACTTAGCACCATTTCCTGGTGACAACCAAAGACTGAAGTTCTGGCTTCTCCCCACCATCCCAGAGCAGAACATACTGTCCTCAGCACTCCTCTGTTGTGTCACAGCGTGTCTGATCTGCATTGCCCAAGAGAAAATGAACCAAAGCAAGAGGGTGAAATTTGGGGGTTGACAAACTTAATTGCTTTGAAAATTCGGACCTGTACCTAAAACTACAATCCAAAGCCAAGTGGAAACTAGTGGTACTTGAACGCGTCTCAGAATTGGGAAAAAACCACTATGAAAAATTCTATTTTCCAAACCCCACATTGTTCAGTTATTCTGAAAATTATAACCATAGCAGCAAAAGGTAACAAGAAGGGTCTAAATTATGTTCCCTGCACATCAAAAATTCAAATAAAAAGGTTTCAATTAATAAACTTTTTTAAAAATACAACAAAGAAAAGAGTCAAATACAAGATTTCATGTTGCCCTTAAGGAGGTAACAGTAACAGGAAAAATAACTGTTTTGTTTCCTTTTTTAACAAAGCTAATTCTGCAAAAATCCATGATTTAGCCTACACTCATAGCACATAAATACCAACAAGTTTTCTATATGACTGAGGTTGATCAATTTACAGGAGTCCTCAGTAGCAACCCTAGTCCCAAGCAAATATAGCCAGGACACAACACAGGTGGTGTAGTAACACAAATGCTTTCGATTAGCAAGTATGCCCAGGGGCACATAAAAACCAAACAAAACCCACACTTTAACATGGTCCAATTTTTTTTTAAAAATCACCACTTTGAATTTTAACTCTTTTATTTACTAAAAAGAGAACTTCCCAGAAAAGGTTATTTAGAAACATTGTGCATTTACTAGCTGAATCAGCCAGTCGTCCATTAGGTTCTGGAAGTGCTTTTCACTCTCCATTTGAAGGGGCGGGGAGGAGGAAAGAGGCCAATGCAATATTCCTTAAAAGTTTAAAAAAAAAATTTACTTGTCAGAGGAGAAAGAAAACAATTCTCAATGGGATTTTTATCACAGGAACACAAAACCAGAAGAAGGTTTACTGAAAGCCCAGTGCACCTTTCAGCGTGGTAGAGGGATTTACACCTCACAATGCCAGGGCTGCATCAGGACCCTCACTGTGAGAACACACAGCAGCCACAATTACTCCAACAGCATACAGATTATTACAGTGGGATCTCAGTTCAGTTCCCAAGCAGCTTGATTTAAACCCATAATGTAAGAGTAATGCAAGGAGTTCCTGACACCCAGATTTGAAAGCAAAAAGCATCTTCCTATATCCTGATGTGTGCAAGCCTCAAACTGTGCTTTATGTGGTCACTGAATTATGTCTGTTTGTTTGACAAAATGCCTCTCAGAGAAACAAGAAACTTACAGAAATCATGCAGAAACAAAATTAAAGGTAATTGACTTAAATACCTTCAATTTTTCCCAGAAGGTACAAAAATTAACAGTTTTAAATTATCTGAAAATTAGAGTAAAAAAAACCCCACTGCTCAAGTAAAAGCTTCTTCAAACAGAAAGGCTCACCATGTGTCAGCCCTGGTGGAAAAACTTCAAGTTCCTTAATGTGCTGTGTCTGTCACAGACCTTTGATTTTGCCAATTATCTTAAAGTTATCTTAACAGCTTGTCCAGCACAAACTATATATAGATTGTTTGCTCAAGTCACCTGTGCCAGAAAGGAACAATTACATTATTTTCAATTACCACTACCATTGCCAGAATTGGAATTTGCAACAGTAAATGTAAGGGTAGACATTTCTATTCAGTCCTCGGGAATGTTTTCATTGAAAATCCCTTACTAAGGAATCAGAATGTGAATTTATGGGCATTTTTAGTTGGTTGTTTTATGATAATATTTCAAAAGATACAAATTTCATTTGTAATACTTAAACTACAAACTAATTCTAAATTCATTTTTCTCCAATGCAGTTCTCATTTTGTAATTTTACAGTGCTCTCATTTTTGTTTTCATATTTGTCTCTCAAAATACAAACATCAAACTAAGACAAGTAGTACTGGTTGAAGGTATTCTTGTTCTTCTAAGAAGACAATCTTAAAAAAAAAAAGCCCATACTGTGCAAAAAATTACCTTCAACACACACCATAACCCCCAAAAAGTTAAACTATCGACTCGACAGTCGTATACAGCCATCTTCTGAATGTCAAGGCACGATATATAAAAACTACCTCACAATAAAGGCACATTTAAATCTTGCCACTTGTTTCTTTTCATAGAGAGCAAGAATAAAACCACACAAATGATAACTCATTATTTCCACAGCTGGGGATTTGACATTTTGCAGGCTGCAGAGAGCAAGGCAGCAGAAAATGCTCCTGAACAGGGCAGGGGACACATAGCCCCCTTCACATTCTTCACTGGTACCACAGGCCAAGGTTAACTCAGCACCTATTTTAGTATTTCATCTCCCCTCAGAGCCAGTCTGTTGTGCTCAGTGCCAGACAGGGACACAAGTAAAGCAGTAAGCCACGCTTTCCAAGGACTGCGGTTTTCAACTGAAGCACAGACAGGTGATGCCTTAAGGACCAGAATAAACAGCCAAATTCAGATACCTGTTTTGATACCAGTCTTATCTGGTATCAGATTAACTGATGAAGATCATTTATATCTATTTAGTGTCTATTTACTTATGCTACACACTGTCTACATCAGTCCAATTTCTGCTACCCTCAAAGCACTGAGATCCATCTTTCCCTTTGTAGGTTGTCAAGGATCTTGCCTTTGTCTGAAGCTTACCCTAGACCTGTTAAATAAACCAGTGTTCAAAGAGACCCCAAAATACTTGATTTGCATACTATCATCACTTCTGCTGCTGCCTTAGTTTTCCTTAGTTGTGTTAGAACAACTTTTGCAGCTCCAATCTTGTAGCTTAGCACTTTTGTACATGTGTATCCCATCTGGCTTTAGCCCTGATCTGACACTTCTTTAAATCACTCATAACTTGCCTTGTCTTCCATAAATGCATTCATATTCTTCTTTAAGTGATATGGTTTGTACTATGTGCCAATCTCATGATGAAACTATTTTTTCAAGACACTCAGCTGATCAGTGCATAGCAAAAAAAAAACCCCACAACCCCTGTGCATTTCTGTTGCCAGAACAGTTTAACATCTAAATGTCAGTGTGTTTATTCACTTGAAGGGAAAAAACCAGGGTCTAATAGATTATATCAAGAAAACCACATTTTCTAGTGAATGCCCTATCTTCTGTATATTTATCTGCAACTTTCAGATTTGTATTTGTAGATTAAATGTTTCTCGTCATTATCAACCTAAAAGAAAAATATGGAACAAAAAATAACATACTTTGGTTTTCTAGCAGTCCCCAGGAAACAGATTCTGGCTGCTAAACTTGTAAAATGCAACGTCCTACACTTGGGACAGTGCTCTTGACTGAATGAGCAAAGGGTCTGGGTGAACAGTAAGTTGAAGCCAGCAGTGCACCCTTGCAATGCCAACAGCTAACAAATAACAGGCTGCATTGGCAGGAGCACAGCCAGCAGGACAAGAAAATCAATGACTTCCTCTATTCAGCACCTCGTAGATCACATCTGGAGTCGTGTGCCCAGTTTTGGGCCCTCTGCACAAGACACAGTAGGGCAGGTCAAGCAGAAGGCCACTGAGATGGTTGGAGGGTGAGAGGAGAGGGCATACAAGGAGCAGCTGAGGGAGCTGGGTTTATTTGGCCTGGAGAAAAGGGAAATGTAATTGCTGTTTTCAGCTACCAAGTGGGGGTTACGAGATGGAGCCAGACTCTTCTTGGTGGTGTGCAGTCAAAGGACAAGAGGCACATTTTGCAGCAGGGGGAGATCCTACCAGGCACAAGGGGGAAAAGGGAAAAAAATGTGTTTCCAGCGAGGGCAGTCAAGCCCTGGAAGAGACTGTCCAGAATTGCAGAACTTCCATTCTGGGAGATGTCCAAGGCCTAGCACAACCTGCCTCCCAAGTCAGAACTGCTTTGATCAGAGGACTAGACTAAGAGTCCCCCAGAGATCCTTCCCAATCTAGATCATGCTGCAATTCAATGTAGCACCCAGAAAATGAGACCAGAACTTTTCACATGGAAGTCCTTTAAGTGCTCCAAACAAATACTAATACCTTTGATCAGGCTAATAGTCTACTATCCTCAGTGTACAGCAAGTATAACTAACACTAGGATTAAAATCTACAAACTGTAGGGTATTATGCCATAATCCACCTTTCCTCAGCTGTTACACTCAGACCTCTTCACTGCCTGCCCTGCCAAATCCCTGGATAACCTTTCAACCACTCCATGCTCATGACTCCTCCTGGTTTTCTCTAGACCAGCCTCAATGGCCCTCGAGCCCTCCCAGTCCCAGCCCTCGCTGATCTGACTGGCAGGCATCACATCACACTTTTCATCTGACTCCTGTGCAGTAACAGCAGTAACAGGACTTCCAGGCAGTAAAACTGCTTAAATCATCTTCTGCTTTCTCTTGCATTTGACAAAATACAATGTCAGGATTTTAGAAAGTCGTTTGCAAGTTACCAGTCAGTTCTCAAGTCTGCTTTCCAAACTCAGAGACTGAAATCTAACAAACCAAGCAACCTTTTTTAACAAAACCAAGCTCTTACCATGGGAAAAATTTTGCCAAAAACTGGATGCCTGAGCTAAGGCAGCACACACAGAGAGAGGAGAAAAAAACCTCCCATTTCAAAAACCAGCATAACAAAATGCTTTTGTGTTTGGTTGTGGGTTTTTTCCTTGAAAAATGTATATGAGAGGATCTCATTCACAGAAACAAAACCAAAGCTTTTGATATATGGAAGTCCATATACAATTTACATGAATGAGTGATTTTTTAAAAAATAGTTTCTGTACTTTACAGCTTAAAAATCTTCATCACAAATATTTGCAAAAGGTATTTTAAGCAAATATAAATTTACTTCAAGTAATACCTCAATATAAAAAATAGTTTCTCTTAGGTTTACTACTTCCCTGAATTCAAACTCATCCTGATGTAGAATTACAAGGAAGAACGTAAAATAGGAGACAATTTTCAGAAATACCAATCTGAATAAAGACAGAGAGCTGCATCTAAGTGTAGGATCTGCTTACACTGATTTCCACAGCAAAAAGCTATCATATTGAATTTATCATAAATGAACCTGAAACAATTTTCTCCTCATGAACCTCATAAAATAACAGAAGCAAGTGCTGACAGGAATCTACACATCTGCCACACACTTCTTTTGGGAAGTCTGCCATAAGTGCCTATGCAATTCTAGGAACAGGTAAGAGCAAATAGCAAATAGGAACATTTTCCCACTGCTCAATTCCCTGAAATATATCTTGAGCTTTTAGCTTTTTTTCCCCCCAATCTGTCACATGACCAAGAATATTTTCTAAATTACTTTTTCACCTGAGTGTAGTTTTCTGCCAGGGTACACGAAGATTTCTAGACAATGACAGTGGTGCTATGAACAGACCTCAGGACCTACAGAGCACCTTCTTATCACTCCAACAATCCCAGGGTATGCTACGGGGGGTTTTATGCTGATACATCTTTCATATTGCATCAACCCAAAAGTATAAAAATACTGAATGTTATAAAATGTAGCATTAACATCAAAGCAAAACTGCTCTGCTCAGTAAAGTTTGGAAGTTCAAAACAGTTATATTTTTTGAAAACATTACTCAATAAGGAAAACCTTAAAAGTTCCTCGGTGTTTCATGTTGGGGTTTTCCCTAGTGTCTCCTGATATGCAATGAATCTTCTCAAATTCATCTTCACATTGTCAAGAACACACAGTTGATCTGTACTATATTGTCCTTTGCCTTCTTTTCGCATCTGTAAAACCAAAAAAATACATGGTTTACTAATGGAGAAGTTTCTCTTATTTTATCACCTCAAGTTTATTGTAATTCTGTATATAGGTCTTCTATCAGGATGTGCTACCCGTGGCTTGTGAGAACTCCAAGGTGTGCACATATGGAGCACAATTATTTCCCCAAGTTGATTTACTATAACACATTGCTGCCTGAAACTAGACTATGGGCCTGTTATTTCATTCAAAAATCTAAGACATAAACTTCTTTTCTGCAGCTTTTTATATGGAAAACCTTGCACATTTAACTAAACAACTGAAACACCATCAAGCATGTACTTTGTGTGTACAATGCTTAGCTTTCAGACTTTTGAAAGTCACTCCTCAGGCTTCACCTGACCAAAGAAACAACATGTGGAAGGTCATTCTCTATTTAAGACAAGGATGTACCTAAAATTACAGTTTAGAATGCCAGCCTTGTTATTCTTGAAAATACAGGATACATGAACTGTTTTAATTAACCAAGAATGGACCAAAACAATCCAACTGCAACTACAAGATAAAAACTGAAGATGTCAATGTAACTTCAGAAAGGACTTCTCTCCCATCTCCAGAGACACCTGCAGTATTTTTTTTACAACTGTTTCAGAACAATACCACGATTTGGACATCAGTAATACTGATGGTGTAACGCAGATGTTGCAATGCAGGTGCTGCACTGTTACCTTGACACTTCCATGAACTTTAAGGTGAGTGTATTTGCTTTCCTCTAAAGTGGAATATCAGAAAATCAAACACGTTTTTTTCTGTCACCTTATAAACTAATTATCTCTTCTAGGAGCCTAAAACTCAAAGCTTTAACCCACACTGTGTGCTGAGACCCTGAGCTGGCTGCCCTTGATGCCTACCCTCATTCTGAACACTGGCTGAAACTCCTTCAGTGTTGGAAGCAACTTGATCTGTAACGCCGCCTTTTCTGCTTCTTTGCCATCTGCAAATACATCAAAAAGCGCATCCAAGGCTTCCCCTGCCACCACAAGAGAAGATTCCTTCATAGCAACCTCAAGAAGAAATTTTCCAATCATCTGAAATGAGAAAGAAGAATTGATTTTTCCAGCGATGCTAAAGAAAACTGAAAGAAATATCAAAATTCTTTTAAGCTTGCAATCCAAAGCTTGGCTTTTTACCTTCAGTGTCTCAGCTGTATCTTGTCCTTTTGCCAGGACACTGCCAGAAATTCCAAGGATGCTCACCACATTCACTCTAACACTGGCATTGCTGCTTTGAATACCAGCCTCACACAAAGCCAATAGCTGCTCAGGAGTCATACACTGCTCAGCAAGGGGAAAGGAAGGAAAGAAGAAAGACAGGCATTTACATTTTCATGGAAATTTTCAAATATGACATTTAGACACTGTGCTTTAACAGAACACAGTCAAACTCTCAACAGAGAAACAGTCTTAGATTATGAAAACTATACGAATTCTGAAAATGCAATTACCAAGAAAGCTGGTAAACGCTCCCTTTCAACTTAAGGTGTTTCTTCCAGAACATAACCATGGCTGACATGAAATTGAAGGAAAAGTTCTGAGGTTTTCACAAATTTACCTAGCTCAGTAGCTGTTTCCAGCTAATTACAACTTACAGTACAGAAGCTCAGTTTTCAGTTTAAGGCCAGAAAGGACTAGCAGGCTATCTAGTATTGTGTCTTGAATAACAAACTATTATGCTTCATTCCTGTATTCCGCTCACTAACTCATGTCCAACCAAGATTCAAGGACCACCAGCTTCAACTAAGTGACATCAGGAAATTAAGAATCCACATTTCTAGGTGCTAATTTACAAAATATTTGTCATTTAAACTATCTCCTAAAGATATCTGTGGCTTATTGCTATTCTGGTTTTGAAATACCATTCATCTGTTTACATGTTGAGGGGGAGATATAGAAAAAAATATTCCTGCAAGGTCCATGAAAAACACAGTTAATGCTACTAAATCCATTCTTCCAGTGTCCACAGCTGCTGAAATTTTGAACTAAATTGATACTGAATTGTTTCAAAAACTTTCCAGCCCAATCTCACAGGAATTTGAACCTACCAGAGCATCTGAGTTTGAAAGCTTTTACCTGGGAGATGTTCTTTGATGCCATTGTTTGTAGGAGAGCCCTCAAAGCACTGGTTACAGCTTCCAGGAATTCTGTGTCCGTAGGGAGTTCTGTCAAAGAACAGAACCCAGAGCCAGAAGTTAAACAGTAAGATGAGGGACACAGGAAGCAGAGAAATACAAATTTCTTAATCCCTTAATTGTTCCTCCAGGTACTACCACAACAGGAAAAGCTAGATTTTCAGAGCCTGGTCTCCGTAGGTTGTAACCATAGTGATTTGTTTGAATTCAGTATTAACTGCATCTGGAGGTTAGAACACAGCTGGTCCTCATTTTCAGGCACATCCCTGCTTGAGACACTGGTGTGACCTAACGGACAGTATGAGCCACTGTCACCAGAACAGCAGCTGAGAGCTGCTATCACATGGAGGCTGTAACACAGGAACTGAGAAAACTACAGAAGCTGACTGCATACTTTACCTCCTTTCTTCTGCCTTCTTAAACAAGCTTTTCAGACACCCAGAACACTGGACTCTTTCCAATTCATATAAAGAGCATGTTTTCCGGTGGTTTAATAACATTTCAGGAATGTATGACTCAAGCACTGCATCATTCTTGTTTAACTACAAACTCATCGATAGCAGCCATCACCTTCAATCTATGTTCTGCATTTCTCGAGGCTTTTTATTTTCCTTTAATATGTTTATTTTTTGGACCACTCCAGACGCAGAACCTCTTGATTTATGTGCATCTCCTCCTTTCTCATGTAAACAATCAGATCTTTATGCCTCTTTTTTACCCTGCAAACCACAGAATTCCTTCTAACCACGTTGGTATGTTATCAACTCTATCTGGCAGTTTTCATTACACAGCATTTAAACGTTAAAAAATGGGCCTGTGCCATTAAGTTAATTTTAGCATCCTTAGCTGTCTTCAGATAGCAACTTCTCCAGCTTCATCTGAGAAATTTCTGACTATTACAAAGCATAACGTGTAGACACAAAATCTTGGAAGTCCACTCTTCAAGCATGAGACATATTTTATGTGAACTTCCTTGCATATGTTTTCATTTCTGCATTTTAGTTTTCCACACACTGCACTCTCAGTAATAATGTTCCCATAGACTGATCACACGTCTTTAAAGACATTGAGAAAAAAGGGTGTTTTGCATTTTCAAGCACTAATGCAGCGTCATTTTATACACCACAGCAGAGAACTGCAAAAGCTGCATCTGTGGGTGCAAATGGAGACACTTGATGGAAGGGAAGGAAACTGAGCTTCTTGAGCTTCTAAGAGACAAGAAATGACAAAGCCACACATATGCCAGACTTCAACAGAACTGTCTTAGGGAAAACGTTTTCTGACAGTTTTGAGAATTGGCAGCTTTTCCAGACTCTAAGAATATCTCTTATTTTTTGAAAACCCATCACCACTGACCTTAAAACAAAGACAGATTATCAGAATAGTCTGAATGAAACAGCCTGTCAGGGACCCACATCATCAGTTTGGAACTAAGTGGGGTTTTCTTGCCTTTTTTTTTTAACCCAATCTCGGTTCGGCTTCTCTCATGTTGGTAACAGAGATCATAGCATAGATGATCCAACAGGACTATGGAAATGATGCTGCTCTCATGTATAAGACCACAGAAAGTAGCTGGAAATGCTAATTGCTATATAAATGATCCAATAACACTGTACTAGCAGATATATGGGGAAACCATCATAGTATCTCTGTGAATAACGCACCTTGGAGGAACTACAGTGGGTACATTCTAGTGTTTACCAAGATGTATCACAGAATCCATGAGGTTGGGAAAGAGCCCTGAGATCGAGTCCAGCCACAGTGTCAACCAGACCCTGGCACTGAGTGCCACATCCAGTCTTTCCATAAACACCTAAAGGGATGGTGACTCCACAGCCTCCCTGGGCAGCCCATTCCAGTGGCTAAATACAGATCTAATATATATCTCATAAATACATATAAAATATATTCTAAAACAGTATTTTTAGAAAAATTAAATGTACTATCTTTTCTATTGAAAGCAAACCACAACCAGAAGAGGAAGTTGAGTAGCTTTTAGTCAAAAACACTTTGTACACTTTCTTACTCCAAACATATTTCCAATAAACCTAAGCCATCATAAGCATAAAGTATGTCCTAGGGCCAAGGTGGCTGCTCTCCTTCCTACTGTAATAAGCATTGACATTCCTGAGATTTTTGCAACAACCGTCTTTGCCATAATTTGGTAAGATTACTAGAAAAAAATGATGTGAAAGACTGTGCTAGACATCTTTTGTTTTCACATCTTTTTAGGCTAGTTGGCCCATTTGAAAAGAAAATGTCCCATCTTCTTCATGGCTTGTCGTCTGATTGATGAAAAACTGCTATTACCACAAATATGATCAAGCAAACAGTTTTGTTCTCCCAACAAGGCAGTATTTACCCTCTAAGTGACGTTCTGCATAGACCCAAATGTGAAGCAGATTCTTGCATTATGAGCAGACTTGCTCAAGATGCAGTTTCGATAAACACATCTTAACAGGATACACTGTTATGTCAGCACATTGCCAACATTCAGGATCCTTATTTCAAAAGCCCAAAGGGATAAAATTAGTAATAAACAGCAACAGAACTTAACAACATACATGGGTACCTTATATCTAGATGATCAAAGGGGGTCAGCAAGTCCCTTTACTAAACATCTTACCTGTTTTGGAAAAGATCAGCTGTGAGAGATGCTCTGCCAGGGACTGAAGTGCTGGAGCTCCCCCAAGACAATCCACATCTGACACCAACAAAATGCTCTGAAGGCATGTTAAAGCTCTACACTGCACCGCATTCAGTCTGAAACAAACAAACAAAAAACACACTGAGCAGGTATTTTTGAAAACACATGCTGAAATATAAGGAATAACCTTGAATTTAATAAGGCTGTGATCCAGTATGCAGTTCACAAAAACATTTGTATCTCTTTATTCAAAATCATATATAAGGACTGCCAGTTTCCAGATGTTAGAAGTAGCCCAAAGACGGACAAGCCTTCTAAGAGCTCTAAAACAACTGAATATACATGAAAAATAGCAAGAGAGACAATGAAATGCCTACTTTTTAATTAATGGTTTCCAAGACGGATTGTGCATACAGATGTCTAGAGCAACACTGTTCGGAAAAGCAGTTTTTTCAAGAATCTGAGGAGGGGAAAAAGAAAGGTTTAGCAACAAAGTCGTTTTTGTTATAGTGTATTTGGAGGGATGACTGAAATTTTAGCTTAATGTCAAACAGATACTTCAAACTATGTATTTCAAAGCTATCTAAGCAGTAGAAGTCTCACCTGCTAAAAATGCCACAATTTTCCTCAATCACTCCAATGGTGCAATTATACACTGAGTTTAGCATAGCATATTTCAAGTGTTCAACTGTACTGAACAACGGGTGATTTTCTAGGTCTCAGCTATTCTTTCTTATTTAGCTCTTCTTACAGATTCTGCTACAGAATTTTCAGATACCTGCAAGTCTGGAAGGCCTTGCCATGAAACTCTCGCTATTAAATACAAAAAGCCTTCAAAGTTTTTCTCTCGCACCTTGCTGTCTCAGCTCAGAAATCTACAATGCTGCAGAACTAGCACAGTAACTGATTCAAAAAACAAACTTCACCTTTACAACCCCAAATAAAAATGAGCAAAACAGCTCTGAAACAAAACCATCTAATTCCCTCTAAGTGCCAGACACTTCATATAAAACAGGGGGAGAGGAACTTGCACTTTTTCAGTGCTGACTATTGCCATTCATAAATGTTACTTCCACCTCATTTAGCTAATACAGAAATTTGGCTGTCATGCTTCACCCAAGTTTCCTTTCTTTTTGTGGGTAATCGTTTTCATGTCCAAATCAAGGAATAACAACCTTTGTATTTTGGAAAACAAAAAAATTTAAAACCCCCCTACCAGATTATTTAGGTCATGGAATGATGCACTACCTCTAAGCCAAAAAAGTGAGGCTAAACTAATTTTAAAAAATACTCCTCCAGGTGGATTGTAAGAATTTGTTTGCCTAACCTGGGATACAAAGCAGGAACAAGGGAAAGACTGTACCATGTGCTAGAAATAAAACAGAAGACAGTACCTTCTTTGGAATGAGGTTGTTCAAAAAGGCTGAGTTAACCTCATCAGAGAGGCACAGGGGTGACAGCAGCAGCCCACTCCCCTCGTTGTATGAATTTTCCATGAACAAGTCACTCTCATCACTGCTGGACAGTTCTTCCCATTCGTCATCAGAGGGATCTGAGAATACAAGACAGACTTGTAAATGTAACAGCCTTCATGCAGCAGATATTCCACTTCCCAATTGAACTTGGCTCCTCCGCTTCTCAGTTTAGGAATCTTTAAGCTCTTGGGCTCTAATGAACTCCTCACAAACCAAGTGCCATTAAACCACAGTTCTAAATATTTTATTTAAAAATATTTTATACTCACTGACGTGAGGCAACAAATATTCTTATGAGAGAAGTTCTTCATACATGGGCATGTTAATTTCTGATTCTAACAATGCGTTGTTTAAAAATATCAAAAAAAGGTATAGAAGAAACATTTAATAAAGATTTACAAAGACTTTAACTTGGACTGTACCATTTCACTTTTTGAGGTTGATTCAAGCATGCAAACACACCAATTTAACTTAACCTGTCTACTTATTGTGGTCTGTTTAAGGCAATTGTTTCCTCTGGCAACACTGAAGGCACAGACAGATGTCCTCTGCCTGGGCAGTAACTGGGCTGGGTGAAGGTGTTACTGTCTCCACAGCAAGGTCAGGAAATTATGTCAGCAAAGCAAGCCAAAGCAAGCCAAATAATCTCTGAGAGTCATTTCAGGCAATATATTTCACATCAAATAAACTACATTTATAATCTTAAACCTGAACTAGGCTATACTTACATGACTTTATTCTACTAGCAGATCTGTAAGGGCAGATACGGTGAGAGGAGCTGAAGCTTTATTACCAACAATAAAGTGAATAATCTGTCCTGTCCACGGCTAAAGGGGGACTTGGGCTGACATCATCATCATTTATATTTAAACCCATATTATCTACGTCTACAGAGTTCACACTCATTTATCTGCATTTTCTTTAAAGCTGGTTACATTTTAACTAGTGTTTATCAAGTCCTAAGTCTACAGATTGGACTGATGCTCCTCTCTAACAGACGAAAGCTCTGTGTACGTAGGTCAGGGTATTTAAATATTGTGACAAAAAAAATCTTATTCACCACCAAGTAATTTTGTCTGACAACACAGATTCTCATGAGATGTAGGTCCTGTAGTAAGTACAGAACGAGATATGCACTTCTGTGGGAAAAGGTAAATCCACTAAAAATTCAGCAAGAAAGATCCAAATGAATGCATTGCATTTGTACTGTGCAAGTTGAAGAATTTATTTGAAGGTGATGTCTATGGTTTATCTGATGCAAAGTAACTCACCAAGCTGTGGCTACTTGACCACACAGGCATCTTCTGTTACTTATGGTAAGTATGTTTGGTATGTATGGTTTACCAAACCATGGAAGCAAGAAACATGAAAACAAAACAGACATCCCCCTTTCAGTCTCTTGCCTCTTCTGAAAAAATTCCTCTTGCATTTTTAGAAAACAAAGAGAGCAAAAAATATCCCTTGAAAAGTAATTGATAACAACATGAGCTGACAGTGCAATTTGGCAATAACACAGACAGCAGCTGCTGACAGAGAGTGACCAGGGCAGAGCAGGAACTAGGATCTAGAACCCTGGCCCATAACTGTGAACATTGCATTAACTGTGTAATGGTCTGAGAAACGCAGAGGCATCTCCAGCAGCAATCCCAGCTTACCTAGCACTGGTAACCAAAGAATTACAGAATGGACAGCAGTGCTGGAGTCTCTTGGCTTCTTGCCCAAGTCCCCACCAAAGGGGAGCACTCTGCTTCTTCCAGACACCGGCCAATGTTCACTAAAACGTTTCTCGCCAGCCTGGTTATTTCTCTCAGTTCTGTTCAAAGCCGAGTGTTTGTAAGAATTCAGCATAATGGCTAAAGCTATTTTAGTCCTCAAATAATTTGAAAATTAAATGAACAGCTGTCTCTGGATTCCTCTTAATTTCTAGAGACTGTTTCTGTCTGCCCATGAATGGATAAAGTACTGTAGCGAAATACAACACAATCAATCTTACATTACACTGAGTGAATGGCAGAATATGCAGCTTATCCACAAGAGATTTTCCAATTAAAGGGGAAAGCTTATGAATTACAGCTCATTAGATGAGAAATGCAGAGAAAGCAGCTTCATACACTAGGTGCAGAATTTCCTTGTGCTGTAAGAGAAAAGAAGTCACCATTGGGAATAACAGTATTATTGTGGTTTTTATTAGAACCTGAAACTTTTACTCAGTTACTTTCTACACAATTACTCCGGCATCAGGCTAAAACTGTAATAGCAATCAAAGTTTTCAAGTTTTGGAAGGTTTAGGGGATTAGTTTTGTTTGTTTGTTGGCTTTTTAAAATAGAATTTGATAATCTCTCATTTGTTTGCCTGAGGATTAGAAGCTATCGAAACTGAGTTTCAGAGTTCAAAAAATACAGAATATCTATCTCCCACTTCCCTCCAAATAACAGCCTCCCTTTCTCCTCCTCCTCAAAAGATCATAAAGGCAGAAGTCTGAAAGCCTAGATCTACAATGTTGCCAGAGTTGCATGCAAAAGCTGTCCTTACTCCTAATTTTGCAACACTTGTAGTATCAAAACTAAATCAAAGCTACAGGATTTATCTGCTTTAAAAAAATTGATGCCCCCATGCTGCAATAAGATTCACGCATGTCTTGTATCATAAGAACACTCAGACCACACTCTAACTGAACAAAGATTTTGCTGTAACACTTTAGAAGATCTCTTTGGCATGACCACTTTTTTGTTTGTTCTTTAATGCGGACGCATGTAGTATCACGTTAAAAAAAATCTAAGCAACATAAGTCACTTAAATGAAGAAAAAACACCTAAATTAGTAATAGAACTGACAACCTACTCTAATATCAGGGACAATTGACCCAGGGGTGTTTGCCCTTAAAAGCCCAGATGACCAACCAGCAAACTAAACGTGACCTATTCAGAAACAAAACACACCACAACACTTGCAATGAAAGAGACTCCTACAAACCTTCACTGCAGCACATATTAACAATGATTTCCAGAGCAGTCTGCTGAGCGGTCAGTAAAGCTGTCACTTCTTTCAGTTCCCACTTATCAGACTAAAAAATTAAAAACACGAACCAAATTTGACTTTGGAAAAAAAAGAACATTTAAGTGCCATTTAAAGTACCCAAGCAGTCAGTTAAAAATACAGTCCAGCCATTTCCCTCTTCTCAGTCTACACCCAAACTTGGAAAAAAATCCAAAACACAAACCTAAGTGGTGTTATCTACCATCTTTTTGTTGGATGTTCCAGAGCAAATTTTATTCTCAAGGAATGCCACTTGCACTAAAGCTGTCCAAAAGCCAGTCAGCCACACTTACTGGAAGTAAATCTGAAACATCATTTTCTCTTCTGAGTTTTCCTTTTGGTATTTCTTCCATGTTATCATCTTCAGTCAAAACACAGTTTTCTGTAATATCAGTCATGTTTTCCTCTGTTTCTGCCTCCACAGCAAGTTTTAACCTGTTTTTTTCAGCTCCATTCATATGAATAATTGTTTCACCAGCATCTATTGCCAATGATTCTGAAAATATCTTCAGGATTGCATTAACCGTGCTTCCCAAGCTGCCTGGTGGAATGGTATCCTTTATATTCCAAATAGTGCCTAAATATGAGGTAGCCAAAATATATAAATTATTAAAGTGCTCAATTCCCAGCCTTGTAAAAGCCATTTTTTAAGGGCACAGCCTCCACTACTTAAAATACTCAGTGCTTATATTCAGTATAAATGTTCAAGTCTTTTCTCTACAGATTTTTTTTTTTTGTATAACATTTCATATATTCATCTGTAATAATTGTTATGCCCACATCTTAAGCTCAACTAAGTTTCCGCATGTAAATATTTACAGAATATTTATGTGGAGCAACCTTTGTGTCACCCTGTACCTGAGATAACAAATCCACATGTGAGAACCATTTTCTAAGGCTTCTCAAAATTAATTTATTATGCTCCAGTATCAAAAATCACCATGGTTAAGCATTTGAAGTAGCAAGAAGAATTCAAGGTAGGGAGTCTGAGGTAAAAAAATCTACACCTATTAAGATCAAAACAACTCCCGTACCACTTTCAATTGACTCATTTCATTGTTGAAAACCAAATGAGCAGTTAAAGTGGGCTATCACACCCAGCAGGGGCCGAATTCAAAATCAAGCATTTAAGACAGTTTTAAAACTAGTTGCAAATATCCACTTGCAGTTCCAAAAGGCAGATATAACCGCACAAACCATCTGTACACGCTTTGGCAATCAGATGCCAAGACCATAGTGGAGAAGACTAAGCCTTCTGTCCTTCCCAGCCTCCTTTAGCTGCCCTGCACCCCAGCTCAAAGCCATGAACCCCCTGGAGCACTGTACCTGCTATCAGTGTTCTCAGAAGGATGTGCTTCATGGTGCTCTCTGGACACAACATCACTGTTTCCAATATTTGTTGTGCAGGAGCATTAAACGAAGCAAGAAGATCTGGATTATCTTCCGTCACTGCCTGTAAGCAGTTTGCTGCAGCAAACAACAAGAGCAAACATAATTAACAAACCCAGTAGTAGCTTTCACTCTGCTAATGAGAAAGTATTATCTTCCTGAAAGCTGGAGTAATGAAATGCTGACATTGGAAAAAAAATTCATGCAGCATCATGTAGTAATGGTCTGACACTGCCCTTCACAAGCTGTGTTTTAGATCAAATGACATTCTGTGGCAAACCTGTACATAAAACAGGTGAAGACAATACCATATCAGACATGGAATTGGTTGTATTAATTTCAGCTACTCAAAATTAAATTTCTCCATTGTTTACTGGCTAGGAACAACATAAAAAAATGCTGGGAGCACCTATACCTGCTATGATCATTATAGAACTATAATAACAATCGTACTGATAAAACCACATTGAAAGTGATTGGACTTTCTTGGGGTTTTTCTAGATGGACTAGCTCCAATTGCTCCAATTTTAACAAATTAAATCCTCCATTACTAAAACATGAAAACAAAATAAAAACACAGCCTCCCTCTAAAGCCCTCTTCCCACAATTTTTTTCCCCATGTAATCACCAATAAGCCATTCTCTTCTGGACTGAAAACAAGCACAAAAGATATCAACTTCTTTATTATGTGTTGTTCAAAAATGAATTTAAAGTCTTACACCTAGTGCAAAGTTAAGCAATGCTAAAGCAGGTCCATTTTCCAATGAATGTAACAGCAGTGCTACATTCATATAGTAAAGAAAAAAGAAAATATCTTTAAACCCGTATCTTTTCTTTTTATCACTTACCTACTGAAATAGCCAGATCCACATTTGTGGCGAATTTCTTCATGTAATGCAACACAGCCTCCAGACATCCTTCTTTATTGAATATGTACAGAGCAGTATTGTTGCATTCACTAATGTATGAAAAAATTCAGTCAAACACCTCTCCAGGAACAAAAAAATACTGTAGCAACATTTTAAGCACCCCATACTCCTTATTAGTCACATTTAAAAAAAAACTAGCTAAGAACTATGCATTTGCCAAAGAGCTATCCTTCACTATTGAGGTTATGATCAACGCTATACAAGATGCTGAAAGAGAAGCTGCAAAATCCTGGACACTTTTGAGGAAAACTGGCTTGTGGCAGCTGCTTCCTCACACACAGTGCCCAGGAGTTTATTTGGGAGCCTACCTTCAGTCTCCTGCTGGAGTGTGAAAGGCAGCTCAGAGCTGTGGGCTGCAAGCCAGCCCAGGGCTTCCTGCAGCCACAGGAGACTTCACCCACAAACCCACCCAAATGCCAGCAGAGCATCTCACTGCAGGATTCACTCACTCCTCAAAATGACTGCTCTTACCATTCAGAAATGCATTTACTGTCATTATCTAACAGTGGGATTTGAGTTTCTTCAAGCTCTCACAGCTACTCTCTCTTTTAAACTGATACATTGATACAAGACTAATTCAAACTAAAAAAGCACAGGAGCTAAGTGGCTACAAGGGTCTTCAAAAATTTTCTTTTGAAAATACTATGTCTCAGCATCAATGCCAGCCCCAATTTTATCAGTATCAAACTTAGCAACAAAATGAGCAGTTCACATTCATTGCCACAAAGTTCAAAATACAGAAGAGACTTACATCACACTTAATGATCATACTTCCTGTTCTCAAGCACTGACCAAAAAGCCGAAAAAAATGAACACACAACATTGTTGAGTCAGAGTTACAAAGGGTCATGTATTCTGTGCAAGGTGCTGAGCAAGCAGTTTATCTACTGCTCTAGATTCCCATCCCTAAAAAACATCCCAGTTTAGAAATGAGGCCTCAAGCCAGCAGTCACATCACACAGGCAGGCACAGAGGCAGTTCCACTGAAGCACTGTACAGCACTAAACAAAATCCTGTATGCAAAGTCTATAATGTGAAAAAATGAAGAGAAACAACACAAAGTTCAAGGAGAACTTTTGGAACAGATTTGTAGCACTTCAATGTTTATAGTAATTTCTGCATTAATAGTGTTGCCATTTCCTTCACCCAATGTTTCAAATGTAAACTTAAACTATGAACAGAACAATTTACATTATTTCTCATACAAGAAGCAGATTTTTATCAGTGCCTCAGTAACTATGGGATAGTCAGCCCAAACAGTTAGTATTAATTTTTGGGATGACCTGCAGAGGGAGGAAGTAGTATAAAAACTCCTCATATTCCTAGAGCACTGGAGTCCACTGATCAGAATTTCATTTTCTCCATTTCTTTGATCATTATATGGATCAAGAAGAAATGTATGCAAGATACCACAACCCAAACTGTGCAGCAGACTATGACAAAATATGTTCAGAAAACAGTATCAGAACTCAGGATGAAGAACCAGCAGAAAACAACATTTGTTACTCTTCTAAAACTAATGACCAGCTTTGTGCACTTTTAGAATCCTTCACTTAGAAGAAGATAAACTACAGTAGAAGATAAACTTTTATTTCAGATGAGATGAGGGATCACCATTATTAAAGCAAGGTACATGCAGGAGCAACACAATCAGAATCAGCAACTGAATGCATCTTCCCATGCCAGGACAGTAATTTCTTTTCTGCCTCAATTACTGCGCTCCTTTTCAGGAACAATTCAATTTAGCTAAAACACCAGTGTTCACACAGCACTTACCATATATTCCACAGCAAATTAATAGCCTCGTTGGCTATGTCTTCAATATAATTCTTGTTCATCTCTCCGTGTTTCTTTGGAGAGAGTTGGTTCATCTCTTTGCATTTCTTTGGAGACAGCTGGTTAGCATCTAGTCCAGTGCTGCACTACAACCAAACAGAAGAACCAGGGTTGGGAAACAATCAAGCCACAAAGAAAAGCAAAACTAAAATATTAGTGGAAGTGAGTGGAAAGATCCTTTCATGAAGTGTCTATTACCAGAAAACTTGACTAGTTTCTTTTCTCTATGAAAACTTGAATCATTGATAACTTTTCTCTCGTAAAAGGACTCTTACAGTACTTGCTCTGCATTCAATGATCTTTAGAAGCACTGAAAAAAATACCTGGCAATTTTAGAACCTGAAGTGCTGTTTCTTGCTCATAGTCTGTATGCAATTGTCAACAGTTCTTTCTAATCACGAAGATTAATTCAGCTAATACTTTACAGTGCTTTACAGTAATACTGTTACACATACTTTTAAATAGGAAAGAAACAAACAGAAAATTATGGTATTGCTCAAGGTTGCTCATACAAAGACAGCAGATAATTCAATGCAATTTCCAAACTGCACTGCAACACCTGGACCAAACAAAGAACACTAATTCCGTACAGATTATTCTACAGTAATTACCCAGCTGTAAACCCAAACATCCACTCAGATAGAATTGCTCACCAAAAAAAACCTCACTAAAATAATGTTGCAACATCAATGAAGGATGTGGATTCTGACTGACAGAATAAACTTGTCTTGACTGACTGTACAGACCCAAAATCTCCAGACTTTTCATGCAAAAATTATCCTAGGCAGCAAACCTCACCATGGACAGAAGTTAGCTGGCCAGGAGGCAGCAAATAGTGGTTACAAATCTCTGGAATAACTTTTGTATCATTAAACCTATTGAAACATTCTTTTTAAAAGATCTTTCAAGTATCTTATTTTAATAATCACTACAAAAATAGATCCATTTTTGTAAATGGGACATGTCAATGCCTAGATCAGGTTTAAAATCAAAATAAACACACCTCTTTCAGAAGTGCAACCAGTGGCGTCATGATGTCACTCGTCACCATGTCATCACAGACATCAAACCCTCCACAAGCGCTTAGATTTCTGGAGAAAATGAAAAAAATAATGTTTTGGATGAGATATAATACTTTTCAGGAATGTTCCAAAAACCCCACACATTTGATATTCTTCTCTAAAGATTTTGGTACTTTTTGTTTTCAAATCAATTTGCTTAATCAGTAGTTTTATTGTTCTGCCTCCCTAACACAAGAGAGTAACTCTGTTGATGGAAAAAAAATATTTTCATTTACCTATCAAGCGAAACCAGAAAGCTTATCTGCACTAAAACATCACGACACAAAATGCCATACAAACTGCACTCGGCTTCTCTATATTTCCTTATAAAGCCATATATTTATAGCATAAAGCTTGCTCCTCACATTAAAATCTCACAGAGCACGAAAAGCCCCTCTCTCACAGACTTCAGCTGATGTGGGCATAGTTACTCAGACCAGAATTAAAGCAAGAGAGGCTGGCACTCAATTCACAGCTGTCACCAGCAGAACCCCACTGTTTTGCCCCCCGTGCCAGGATCCCCTCATTGTACCTGTGCAGTGACAAGTCCTTACCGGAGAGCACCTGCAGCTGTTTCCCGAACAGCCAAACTGTGATCCATCAGCAAGGGTCCCAAACACCGCACCACATCCCTCTGCACGAAGGCTGGGATCACATGCTTCTGCTGCAACAGCTTGGAAATACTGGCACAGGCATACTCTCTCACTTCAGCACTTGGATGCTGCAGCTGGGGACACAGACAGGGCAGATCGAGGTCAGGGAAAGGGGCGCTAGAAGGTTTTACTGAGCGAAAAGATTGATCTCTGTTTTCATTTGCAGGGCCAGCACTGTAGCTCCCATTTTACTGCTCCTGAATGGAAGCAGGAGCTTTTAACTTCCATAAAAGTTTATAAATCTGTGCCTGGGTTATGTGTGTTAACTATATGACTAGATAAATGCTGTTCTACATATTTGACAAGACAGCCATAGTCCAGACAGATTTGACACTAGCTGGCACTGGTAAGACCCCAATTACCATGAATCAAAAAAAGAAGAAAAGTGGGGATGAAAATATAATCAAAGAAGCGTAACAGACATAACACATATGCACCATAAAGAAAAGCTGAATAATAAAAAATACCCCAAAAAAGTACAGCCGTTAGATTAAAAGCATCTGCTTAACAGCAAGAAGCAAGTGTTTGCTACATCCCCAAAACAATGTTGACTTGCGCTGTAACAGTTTTAGGTGAGATATAAGAACTGCAAATCATAAAAATAATAAAACAGTAGACGTGCATATCCTGGGAGGTCATAAAGTTTGTTGAAAACCTAAGAGAAGTGATAAACATCTGCTGAAGAGCAGAGCAGAAGAGTGGTAACATCAGATTCCACCTCCACTGAAAAAGGTGTCTCAGCTCATCCTCACTTATGCCTTGCCATACTCTCTCTTCCCTCTGTCTCCTAAACAGGTTAGCCCAGAAGAATAATCAAGCAGTGATTTGTTCAATGAATTCGGCAGGGTAAAGTGAACAAAGGGCATTTAATCACTGAAAGTAAAAAGAGGTTTTGCTCCCGATACTGAAGTTAGACCCGCAGAAGGTTTACACCAGTTTTCATCTGCAATATTTAAACCAGGACAATGGCCCAAAAGTGGCCAAACCCAGTCTTTTTCGTCATTTCCTCTCCGTTATTCCTTACGTGTGGCTCTTTGACTCGCCGCTCTGGGCACCTGTGGAAGCCTCCGGCCGGGTAGAGCGAAGCTGAGCCCTGCAAGAGCCCCGTGCCAGGCGCGGCGGGGCCGCGGGGCACGGAGCTGCCCGGCCGTGCCGCAGCGGGCGCGCCCCGAGC